>JAUJYZ010001085.1:482500-537765 GCA_033675265.1 Actinostola sp. cb2023 | reverse complement strand
TTTTTGATGGACCATGCAAAATGCGCAAAATGATCCAAAATGACGATTTTTGATGGACTAAATGATAGCCCATGCATAGCCTATGCAAAATGACCAAAAATGACGATTTTTTGATGGACTATAAGCCTATGCAAAATGCACAAAAATGACCCAAACATTGCCGATTTTTGATGGACTATAGACCATGCAAAATGACCAAAATTGGCGCAACATGACGATTTTTGATGTACTATAGCCCATGCAAAATGACCAAAATTGGCGCAACATGACCATTTTTGATGAACTATATATAGCCCATGCAAAACGACCAAATTCTAAATGGCACAAAATGACGATTTTTGATGGACTATAGCCCATGCAAAATGGCCCAAAATGGCCATTTTTTTTGTGAACTATAGCCCATGCAAAATGACCATTCAAATGGCCCAACATGACGATTTTTGATGGACTATATGGACTATAGCCCATGCAAAATGACCAAATATGGCACAAAATGACGATTTTTGATGGACTATATATAGCCCATGCAAAATAGCCCAAAAATGGCCCAAAATGACGATTTTTGATGGACTATAGCCCATGCAAAATGACCAAAATATGGCACAAAATGACCATTTTTGATGGACTATAGCCCATGGAAAATGCGCAAAAATGGCCCAAAATGACGATTTTTTTGGACTATAGCCCATGCAAAATGACCAAAAAATGGCGCAACATGACCATTTTTGATGGACTATATATAGCCCAATGCAAAATGACCAAAATGACGATTTTTGATGGACTATAACCATGCAAAATGCGCAAAAATGACCAAACATTGCCATTTTTGATGGACTATAGACCATGCAAAATGACCAAAATTGGCGCAACATGACGATTTTTGATGTACTATAGCCCATGCAAAATGACCAAAATTGGCGCAACATGACCATTTTTGATGAACTATATATAGCCCATGCAAAATGACCAAATATGGCACAAAATGACGATTTTTGATGGACTATAGCCCATGCAAAATGGCCCAATAAATGGCGATTTTTTGATGGACTATAGCCCATGCAAAATGACCAAAATTGGCGCAACATGACCATTTTTGATGGACTATATATAGCCCATGCAAAAACGACCAAATATGGCCCAAAATGACGATTTTTGATGGACTATAGCCCATTCAAAAATGGCCCAAAATGACGATTTTTTGAAGGACTATAGCCCATGCAAAATGACCAAAATATGGCGCAACATGACCATTTTTGATGGACTATATATAGCCCATGCAAAATGCGCAAAAATGGCCACAAAATGACGATTTTTTTGATGGACTATAGCCCATGCAAAATGGCCCAAAATTGACCAAATGACCATTTTTGATGGACTATATAGCCCATGCAAAATGACCCAAATTGGCGCAACATGACCATTTTTGATGGACTATATAGCCCATGCAAAATGCAAAAATGGCCCAAAAATGACGATTTTTGATGGACTATAACCTATGCAAAATGCACAAAAATGACGCAAACATTGCCATTTTTGATGGACTATAGATAGCCCATGCAAAATGACCAAAATTGGCGCAACATGACGATTTTTGATGGACTATAGCCCATGCAAAATGACCAAATATGGCGCAACATGACGATTTTGATGATATAGGACTATATATTTTTGAGCCCATGCAAAAATGACCAAAATGGCGCAAAATGACGATTTTTGATGGACTATATATAGCCCATGCAAAACGACCAAATATGGCCCTAAATGACGATTTTTGATGGACAATAGCCCATGGAAAATGCGCAAAAATGGCCCAAAATGACGATTTTTTTTGCCAATGCAAAATGACCAAAATTGGCGCAACATGACCATTTTTGATGAACTATATATAGCCTATGCAAAATGACCAAAAATGACGATTTTTGATGGACTATAACCTATGCAAAATGCACAAAATGACCAAACATTGCCATTTTTGATGGACTATAGACCATGCAAAATGACCAAAATTGGCGCAACATGACGATTTTTGATGTACTATAGCCCATGCAAAATGACCAAAATTGGCGCAACATGACGATTTTTGATGGACTATATATAGCCCATGCAAAATGACCAAATATGGCACAAAATGATGATTTTTGATGGACTATAGCCCATTCAAAATGGCCCAATATGACGATTTTTGATGGACTATAGCCCATGCAAAATGACCACAATTGGCGCAACATGACGATTTTTGATGGACTATATATAGCCCATGCAAAACGACCAAATATGGCACAAAAATGACGATTTTTTGATGGACTATATATAGCCCATGCAAAATGACCAAATATGGCACACAAATGACGATTTTTGATGGACTATAGCCCATGCAAAATGACCAAATATGGCACAAAATGACGATTTTTGATGGACTATAGCCCATGGAAAATGCGCAAAAATGGCCCAAAATGACGATTTTTTTGCCAATGCAAAATGACCAAAATTGGCGCAAATGACCATTTTTGATGGACTGTATATAGCCCATGCAAAATGGCCCAAAATGACGATTTTTGATGGACTATAGCCCATGCAAAATGCGCAAAAATGACCCCAACATTGCCATTTTTGATGGACTATAGACCATGCAAAATGACCAAAATTGGCGCAACATGACGATTTTTGATGTACTATAGCCCATGCAAAATGACCAAATTGGCGCAACATGACCATTTTTGATGAACTATATATAGCCCATGCAAAACGACCAAATATGGCCACAAAATGACGATTTTTGATGGACCATTCAAAATGGCCCAATATGACGATTTTTTTGATGGACTATAGCCCATGCAAAATGACCAAAATTGGCGCAACATGACCATTTTTTGACTGGACTATATATAGCCCATGCAAAACGACCAAATATGGCCCAAAATGACGATTTTTGATGGACTATACCCATAGCCCATGCAAAATGGCCCAAAATGACGATTTTTGATGGACTATAGCCCATGCAAAATGACCAAAATTGGCGCAACATGACCATTTTTGATGAACTATATATAGCCCATGCAAAATGACCAAATATGGCACAAAATGACGATTTTTGATGGACTATAGCCCATGCAAAATGGCCCAAATGACGATTTTTGATGGACTATAGCCCATGCAAAATGACCACAATTGGCGCAACATGACCATTTTTGATGGACTATATATAGCCCATGCAAAATGACCAAAAATGACGATTTTTGATGGACTATAACCTATGCAAAATGCGCAAAAATGACCAAAATTGCCATTTTTGATGGACTATAGACCATGCAAAATGACCAAAATTGGCGCAACATGACGATTTTTGATGTACTATATAGCCCATGCAAAATGACCAAAATTGGCGCAACATGACCATTTTTGATGAACTATATATAGCCCATGCAAAACGACCAAATATGGCACAAAATGACGATTTTTGATGGACTATAGCCCATTCAAAATGGCCCAATATGACGATTTTTGATGGACTATAGCCCATGCAAAATGACCACAATTGGCGCAACATGACCATTTTTGATGGACTATATATAGCCCATGCAAAACGACCAAATATGGCACAAAATGACGATTTTTGATGGACTATATATAGCCCATGCAAAATGACCAAAATATGGCCAAAATGACGATTTTTGATGGACTATAGCCCATGCAAAATGACCAAAATTGGCGCAAATGACGATTTTTGATGGACTATATAGCCCATGCAAAATGACCAAATATGGCACAAAATGACGATTTTTGATGGACAATAGCCCATGGAAAATGCGCAAAAATGGCCCAAAATGACGATTTTTTTGCCAATGCAAAATGACCAAAAAATGGCGCAAAATGACCATTTTTGATGGACTATATATTTAGCCCATGCAAAATGACCAAAAAAAATGACGATTTTTGATGGACTATAGCCCTATGCAAAATGCGCAAAATGACCAAGCCAAAATTGCCCATTTTTGATTTTTGATGAACTATAGACCATGCAAAATGACCAAAATTGGCGCAACATGACGATTTTTGATGTACTATAGCCCATGCAAAATGACCAAAATTGGCGCAACATGACCATTTTTGATGAACTATATATAGCCCATGCAAAACGACCAAATATGGCACAAAATGACGATTTTTGATGGACTATAGCCCATTCAAAATGGCCCAATATGACGATTTTTGATGGACTATAGCCCATGCAAAATGACCACAATTGGCGCAACATGACCATTTTTGATGGACTATATATAGCCCATGCAAAACGACCAAATATGGCACAAAATGACGATTTTTGATGGACTATATATAGCCCATGCAAAATGACCAAATATGGCACAAAATGACGATTTTTGATGGACTATAGCCCATGCAAAATGACCACAATTGGCGCAACATGACGATTTTTGATGGACTATATATAGCCCATGCAAAACGACCAAATATGGCACAAAATGACGATTTTTGATGGACTATATATAGCCCATGCAAAATGACCAAATATGGCACACAATGACGATTTTTGATGGACTATAGCCCATGCAAAATGACCAAATATGGCACAAAATGACGATTTTTGATGGACTATAGCCCATGGAAAATGCGCAAAAATGGCCCAAAATGACGATTTTTTTGCCAATGCAAAATGACCAAAATTGGCGCAACATGACCATTTTTGATGGACTATATATAGCCCATGCAAAATGACCAAAAATGACGATTTTTGATGGACTATAACCTATGCAAAATGCGCAAAAATGACCAAACATTGCCATTTTTGATGGACTATAGACCATGCAAAATGACCAAAATTGGCGCAACATGACGATTTTTGATGTACTATATATAGCCCATGCAAAATGACCAAAATTGGCGCAACATGACCATTTTTGATGAACTATATATAGCCCATGCAAAACGACCAAATATGGCACAAAATGACGATTTTTGATGGACCATTATAGCCCATGCAAAATGCCCAAAATGACGATTTTTGATGGACTATAGCCCATGCAAAATGACCAAAATTGGCGCAACATGACCATTTTTGATGGACTATATATAGCCCATGCAAAACGACCAAATATGGCACAAAATGACGATTTTTGATGGACTATATATAGCCCATGCAAAATGACCAAAATGGCGCAAAATGACGATTTTTTGATGGACTATAGCCCATGCAAAATGACCAAATATGGCACAAAATGACGATTTTTGATGGACTATAGCCATGCAAAATGCCCAAATATGGCACAATTTTTTGATGGACTATAGCCCATGCAAAATGACCAAAAAATGGCGCAACATGACGATTTTTGATGGACTATAGCCCATGCAAAATGACCAAAATTGGCGAACATGACCATTTTTGATGGACTATATATAGCCCATGCAAAACGACCAAATATGGCACAAAATGACGATTTTTGATGGACTATAGCCCATTCAAAATGGCCCAAAATGACGATTTTTGATGGACTATAGCCCATGCAAAATGACCAAAATTGGCGCAACATGACGATTTTTGATGGACTATAGACCCCATGCAAAATGACCAAAATGGCACAAAATGACGATTTTTGATGGACTATAGCCCATGCAAAATGACCAAAATTGGCGCAACATGACCATTTTTGATGAACTATATATAGCCCATGCAAAATGACCAAATATGGCACAAAATGACGATTTTTGATGGACTATAGCCCATTCAAAATGGCCCAAAATGACGATTTTTGATGGACTATAGCCCATGCAAAATGACCACAATTGGCGCAACATGACCATTTTTGATGGACTATAGCCCATGCAAAATGACCAAATATGGCACAAAATGACGATTTTTGATGGACTATATATAGCCCATGCAAAATGACCAAAATGGCACAAAATGACGATTTTTGATGGACTATAGCCCCATTCAAAATGGCCCAAAATGGCGATTTTTGATGGACTATAGACCATGCAAAAAATGACCAAATATGGCACAAAATGACGATTTTTGATGGACAATAGCCCATGGAAAATGCGCAAAATGGGCCAAAAATGACGATTTTTTTTGGACTATAGCCATGCAAAATGACCAAAATTGGCGCAACATGACCATTTTTGATGGACTATATATAGCCCATGCAAAATGACCAAATGGCCCAAAATGACGATTTTTGATGGACTATAACCATATGCAAAATGCGCAAAAATGACCAAAACATTGCCATTTTTGATGGACTATAGACCATGCAAAATGACCAAAATTGGCGCAACATGACGATTTTTGATGTACTATAGCCCATGCAAAATGACCAAAATTGGCGCAACATGACCATTTTTGATGAACTATATATAGCCCATGCAAAACGACCAAAATATGGCACAAAATGACGATTTTTGATGGACTATAGCCCATTCAAAATGGCCCAAAATGACGATTTTTGATGGACTATAGCCCATGCAAAATGACCACAAATGGCGCAACATGACCATTTTTGATGGACTATATATAGCCCATGCAAAATGACCAAATATGGCACAAAATGACGATTTTTGATGGACTATATAGCCCATGCAAAATGACCAAAATGGCCCAAAATGACGATTTTTGATGGACTATAGCCCATGCAAAATGACCAAAATTGGCCCAAAATGACGATTTTTTTGCCAATGCAAAATGACCAAAATTGGCGCAACATGACCATTTTTGATGGACTATATATAGCCCATGCAAAATGACCAAAAATGACGATTTTTGATGGACTATAACCTATGCAAAATGCGCAAAAATGACCAAACATTGCCATTTTTGATGGACTATAGACCATGCAAAATGACCAAAATTGGCGCAACATGACGATTTTTGATGTACTATAGCCCATGCAAAATGACCAAAATTGGCGCAACATGACCATTTTTGATGAACTATATATAGCCCATGCAAAACGACCAAATATGGCACAAAATGACGATTTTTGATGGACTATAGCCCATTCAAAATGGCCCAATATGACGATTTTTGATGGACTATAGCCCATGCAAAATGACCACAATTGGCGCAACATGACCATTTTTGATGGACTATATATAGCCCATGCAAAACGACCAAATATGGCACAAAATGACGATTTTTGATGGACTATATATAGCCCATGCAAAATGACCAAATATGGCACACAATGACGATTTTTGATGGACTATAGCCCATGCAAAATGACCAAATATGGCACAAAATGACGATTTTTGATGGACTATAGCCCATGGAAAATGCGCAAAAAATGGCCCAAAATGACGATTTTTTTGCCAATGCAAAATGACCAAAATTGGCGCAACATGACCATTTTTGATGGACTATATATAGCCCATGCAAAATGACCAAAAATGACGATTTTTGATGGACTATAACCTATGCAAAATGCGCAAAAATGACCAAACATTGCCATTTTTGATGGACTATAGACCATGCAAAATGACCAAAATTGGCGCAACATGACGATTTTTGATGTACTATAGCCCATGCAAAATGACCAAAATTGGCGCAACATGACCATTTTTGATGAACTATATATAGCCCATGCAAAACGACCAAAAATATGGCACAAAATGACGATTTTTGATGGACTATAGCCCATTCAAAATGGCCCAATATGACGATTTTTGATGGACTATAGCCCATGCAAAATGACCACAATTGGCGCAACATGACCATTTTTGATGGACTATATATAGCCCATGCAAAACGACCAAATATGGCACAAAATGACGATTTTTGATGGACTATATATAGCCCATGCAAAATGACCAAAATGGCACACAATGACGATTTTTTGATGGACTATAGCCCATGCAAAATGACCAAATATGGCACAAAATGACGATTTTTGATGGACTATAGCCCATGGAAAATGCGCAAAAATGGCCCAAAATGACGATTTTTTTGCCAATGCAAAATGACCAAAATTGGCGCAACATGACCATTTTTGATGGACTATATATAGCCCATGCAAAATGACCAAAAATGACGATTTTTTTGATGGACTATAACCTATGCAAAATGCGCAAAAATGACCAAACATTGCCATTTTTGATGGACTATAGACCATGCAAAATGACCAAAATTGGCGCAACATGACGATTTTTGATGTACTATAGCCCATGCAAAATGACCAAAATTGGCGCAACATGACCATTTTTGATGAACTATATATAGCCCATGCAAAACGACCAAATATGGCACAAAATGACGATTTTTGATGGACAATAGCCCATGCAAAATGCGCAAAAATGACCAAAATGACGATTTTTGATGGACTATAGACCATGCAAAATGACCAAAAATTGGCGCAACATGACCATTTTTGATGTACTATAGCCCATGCAAAATGACCAAAATTGACGCACAATGACCATTTTTGATGGACTATATATAGCCCATGCAAAATGGCCCAAAATGACGATTTTTTGGACTATAGCCAATGCAAAATGATCAAAATTGGCGCAACATGACCATTTTTGATGAACTATATATAGCCCATGCAAAACGACCAAGTATGGCCCAAAATGACGATTTTTGATGGATGGACCATTCAAAATGGCCCAATATGACGATTTTTGATGGACTATAGCCCATGCAAAATGACCACAATTGGCGCAACATGACCATTTTTGATGGACTATATATAGCCCATGCAAAATGACCAAATATGGCACAAAATGACGATTTTTGATGGACTATAGCCCATTCAAAATGGCCCAAAATGACGATTTTTTTGATGGACTATAGACCATGCAAAATGACCAAAATTGGCGCAACATGACCATTTTTGATGGACTATATATAGCCCATGCAAAACGACCAAATATGGCCCAAAATGACGATTTTTGATGGACTATAGCCCATGCAAAATGACCAAATTGGCGCAACATGACCATTTTTGATGAACTATATATAGCCCATGCAAAATGACCAAAAATGACGATTTTTGATGGACTATAACCTATGCAAAATGCGCAAAAATGACCAAACATTGCCATTTTTGATGGACTATAGACCCATGCAAAATGACCAAAATTGGCGCAACATGACGATTTTTTGATGTACTATAGCCCATGCAAAATGACCAAAATTGGCGCAACATGACCATTTTTGATGAACTATATATAGCCCATGCAAAACGACCAAATATGGCACAAAATGACGATTTTTGATGGACAATAGCCTATGCAAAATGCGCAAAAATGACCAAACATTGCCATTTTTGATGGACTATAGACCATGCAAAATGACCAAAATTGGCGCAACATGACCATTTTTGATGTACTATAGCCCATGCAAAATGACCAAAATTGACGCACAATGACCATTTTTGATGGACTATATATAGCCCATGCAAAATGGCCCAAAATGACGATTTTTTTGCCAATGCAAAATGATCAAAATTGGCGCAACATGACCATTTTTGATGAACTATATATAGCCCATGCAAAACGACCAAGTATGGCCCAAAATGACGATTTTTGATGGACCATTCAAAATGGCCCAATATGACGATTTTTGATGGACTATAGCCCATGCAAAATGACCAAAATTGGCGCAACATGACCATTTTTGATGGACTATATATAGCCCCATGCAAAATGACCAAATATGGCACAAAATGACGATTTTTGATGGACTATAGCCCATTCAAAATGGCCCAAAATGACGATTTTTGATGGACTATAGACCATGCAAAAAAATGACCACAATTGGCGCAACATGACCATTTTTGATGGACTATATATAGCCCATGCAAAACGACCAAATGGCCCAAATGACGATTTTTGATGGACTATAGCCCATGCAAAATGACCACAATTGGCGCAACATGACCATTTTTGATGGACTATATATAGCCCATGCAAAACGACCAAATATGGCACAAAATGACGATTTTTGATGGACTATAGCCCATTCAAAATGGCCCAAAATGACGATTTTTGATGGACTATAGACCATGCAAAATGACCACAATTGGCGCAACATGACCATTTTTGATGGACTATATATATAGCCCATGCAAAACGACCAAATATGGCACAAAATGACGATTTTTGATGGACTATATATAGCCCATGCAAAATGACCAAATATGGCACACAATGACGATTTTTGATGGACTATAGACCATGCAAAATGACCAAATATGGCACAAAATGACGATTTTTGATGGACTATAGCCCATGGAAAATGCGCAAAAATGGCCCAAAATGACGATTTTTTTTGCCAATGCAAAAAAATGACCAAAATTGGCGCAACATGACCATTTTTGATGAACTATATATAGCCCATGCAAAAACCAAATATGGCACAAAAATGACGATTTTTGATGGACTATAGCCCATTCAAAATGGCCCAAAATGACGATTTTTGATGGACTATAGACCATGCAAAATGACCACAATTGGCGCAACATGACCATTTTTGATGGACTATATATAGCCCATGCAAAACGACCAAATATGGCCCTAAATGACGATTTTTGATGGACTATAGCCCATGCAAAATGACCACAATTGGCGCAACATGACCATTTTTGATGGACTATATATAGCCCATGCAAAACGACCAAATATGGCACAAAATGACGATTTTTGATGGACTATAGCCCATTCAAAATGGCCCAAAATGACGATTTTTGATGGACTATAGACCATGCAAAATGACCACAATTGGCGCAACATGACCATTTTTGATGGACTATATATATAGCCCATGCAAAACGACCAAATATGGCACAAAATGACGATTTTTGATGGACTATATATAGCCCATGCAAAATGACCAAATATGGCACACAATGACGATTTTTGATGGACTATAGACCATGCAAAATGACCAAATATGGCACAAAATGACGATTTTTGATGGACTATAGCCCATGGAAAATGCGCAAAAATGGCCCAAAATGACGATTTTTTTGCCAATGCAAAATGACCAAAATTGGCGCAACATGACCATTTTTGATGAACTATATATAGCCCATGCAAAACGACCAAATATGGCACAAAATGACGATTTTTGATGGACTATACAAAATGGCCCAATATGACGATTTTTGATGAACTATAGCCCATGCAAAATGACCACAATTGGCGCAACATGACCATTTTTGATGGACTATATATAGCCCATGCAAAACGACCAAATATGGCACAAAATGACGATTTTTGATGGACTATAGCCCATTCAAAATGGCCCATTCAAATGGCCCAAAATGACGATTTTTGATGGACTATAGACCATGCAAAATGACCACAATTGGCGCAACATGACCATTTTTGATGGACTATAGATAGCTCATGCAAAACGACCAAATATGGCCCTAAATGACGATTTTTGATGGACAATAGCCCATGGAAAATGCGCAAAAATGGCCCAAAATGACGATTTTTTTGCCAATGCAAAATGACCAAAATTGGCGCAACATGACCATTTTTGATGAACTATATATAGCCTATGCAAAATGACCAAAAATGACGATTTTTGATGGACTATAACCTATGCAAAATGCACAAAAATGACCAAACATTGCCATTTTTGATGGACTATAGACCATGCAAAATGACCAAAATTGGCGCAACATGACGATTTTTGATGTACTATAGCCCATGCAAAATGACCAAAATTGGCGCAACATGACCATTTTTGATGAACTATATATAGCCCATGCAAAACGACCAAATATGGCACAAAATGACGATTTTTGATGGACCATTCAAAATGGCCCAATATGACGATTTTTGATGTACTATAGCCCATGCAAAATGACCACAATTGGCGCAACATGACCATTTTTGATGGACTATATATAGCCCATGCAAAACGACCAAATATGGCACAAAATGACGATTTTTGATGGACTATAGCCCATTCAAAATGGCCCAAAATGACGATTTTTGATGGACTATAGACCATGCAAAATGACCACAATTGGCGCAACATGACCATTTTTGATGGACTATATATAGCCCATGCAAAACGACCAAATATGGCACAAAATGACGATTTTTGATGGACTATATATAGCCCATGCAAAATGACCAAATATGGCACACAATGACGATTTTTGATGGACTATAGCCCATGCAAAATGACCAAATATGGCACAAAATGACGATTTTTGATGGACTATAGCCCATGGAAAATGCGCAAAAATGGCCCAAAATGACGATTTTTTTGCCAATGCAAAATGACCAAAATTGGCGCAACATGACCATTTTTGATGAACTATATATAGCCCATGCAAAACGACCAAATATGGCACAAAATGACGATTTTTGATGGACCATTCAAAATGGCCCAAATGACGATTTTTGATGAACTATAGCCCATGCAAAATGACCACAATTGGCGCAACATGACCATTTTTGATGGACTATATATAGCCCATGCAAAACGACCAAATATGGCACAAAATGACGATTTTTGATGGACTATAGCCCATTCAAAATGGCCCAAAATGACGATTTTTGATGGACTATAGACCATGCAAAATGACCACAATTGGCGCAACATGACCATTTTTGATGGACTATATATAGCCCATGCAAAACGACCAAATATGGCCCTAAATGACGATTTTTGATGGACAATAGCCCATGGAAAATGCGCAAAAATGGCCCAAAATGACGATTTTTTTGCCAATGCAAAATGACCAAAATTGGCGCAACATGACCATTTTTGATGAACTATATATAGCCTATGCAAAATGACCAAAAATGACGATTTTTGATGGACTATAACCTATGCAAAATGCACAAAAATGACCAAACATTGCCATTTTTGATGGACTATAGACCATGCAAAATGACCAAAATTGGCGCAACATGACGATTTTTGATGTACTATAGCCCATGCAAAATGACCAAAATTGGCGCAACATGACCATTTTTGATGAACTATATATAGCCCATGCAAAACGACCAAATATGGCACAAAATGACGATTTTTGATGGACCATTCAAAAAATGGCCCAATATGACGATTTTTGATGTACTACAGCCCATGCAAAATGACCAAAATTGGCGCAACATGACCATTTTTGATGAACTATATATAGCCCATGCAAAATGACCAAATATGGCACAAAATGACGATTTTTGATGGACTATAGCCCATTCAAAATGGCCCAATATGACGATTTTTGATGTACTACAGCCCATGCAAAATGACCAAAATTGGCGCAACATGACCATTTTTGATGAACTATATATAGCCCATGCAAAACGACCAAATATGGCACAAAATGACGATTTTTGATGGACTATAGCCCATTCAAAATGCCCCAAAATGGCCCAATATGACGATTTTTGATGTACTATAGCCCATGCAAAATGACCACAATTGGCGCAACATGACCATTTTTGATGGACTATATATATAGCCCATGCAAAACGACCAAATATGGCACAAAATGACGATTTTTGATGGACTATATATAGCCCATGCAAAATGACCAAATATGGCACACAATGACGATTTTTGATGGACTATAGACCATGCAAAATGACCAAATATGGCACAAAATGACGATTTTTGATGGACTATAGCCCATGGAAAATGCGCAAAAATGGCCCAAAATGACGATTTTTTTGCCAATGCAAAATGACCAAAATTGGCGCAACATGACCATTTTTGATGGACTATATATAGCCCATGCAAAATGACCAAAAATGACGATTTTTGATGGACTTTAACCTATGCAAAATGCGCAAAAATGACCAAACATTGCCATTTTTGATGGACTATAGACCATGCAAAATGACCAAAATTGGCGCAACATGACGATTTTTGATGTACTATAGCCCATGCAAAATGACCAAAATTGGCGCAACATGACCATTTTTGATGAACTATATATAGCCCATGCAAAACGACCAACTATGGCACAAAATGACGATTTTTGATGGACCATTCAAAATGGCCCAATATGACGATTTTTGATGGACTATAGCCCATGCAAAATGACCACAATTGGCGCAACATGACCATTTTTGATGGACTATATATAGCCCATGCAAAACGACCAAATATGGCACAAAATGACGATTTTTGATGGACTATAGCCCATTCAAAATGGCCCAAAATGACGATTTTTGATGGACTATAGACCATGCAAAATGACCACAATTGGCTCAACATGACTATTTTTGATGGACTATATATAGCCCATGCAAAACGACCAAATATGACCCTAAATGACGATTTTTGATGGACAATAGCCCATGGAAAATGCGCAAAAATGGCCCAAAATGACGTTTTTTTTGCCAATGCAAAATGACCAAAATTGGCGCAACATGACCATTTTTGATGGACTATAGACCATGCAAAATGACAAAATATGGCACAAAATGACGATTTTTGATGGACAATAGCCCATGCAAAATGCCCGAAAATGGCCCAAAATGACGATTTTTGATGGACTATTATAGCCCATTCAAAATGGCCCATGGAAAATGACGATAAATGGCCCAAAATGGCCCATGGAAAATGCCCGAAAATGGCCCAAAATGACGATTTTTTGATGGATTATAGCCCGTGGAAAATGGGCAAATATGGCCCTAAATGACGAATTTTGATGGACTGTAGCTCATGCAAAATAGCCCATTCTAAATGGCCCAAAATGACGATTTTTGATGAACTATAGCCCATGCAAAATAGCCCATTCTAAATGGCCCAAAATGACGATTTTTGATGTACTATAGCCCATGCAAAATGACCAAAATTGGCGCAACATGACGATTTTTGATGGACTATATATAGCCCATGCAAAACGACCAAATATGGCACAAAATGACGATATTTGATAAATGGCCAAAAATGGCCCATGGAAAATGCCCGAAAATGGCCCAAAATGACGATTTTTGATGGACTATAGACCATGCAAAATGACCACAATTGGCGCAACATGACCATTTTTGATGGACTATATATAGCCCATGCAAAATGCCCGAAAATGGCCCTAAATGACGATTTTTGATGGACAATAGCCCATGGAAAATGGCCCAAAATGACGATAAATGGCCCATGGAAAATGCCCGAAAATGGCCCAAAATGACGATTTTTTGATGGATTATAGCCCGTGGAAAATTGGCAAATATGGCCCTAAATGACGAATTTTGATGGACTGTAGCTCATGCAAAATAGCCCATTCTAAATGGCCCAAAATGACGATTTTTGATGAACTATAGCCCATGCAAAGTAGCCCATTCTAAATGGCCCAAAATGACGATTTTTGATGTACTATAGCCCATGCAAAACGACCAAATATGGCACAAAATGACGATATTTGATAAATGGCCAAAAATGGCCCATGGAAAATGCCCGAAAATGGCCCAAAATGACGATTTTTGATGGACTATACACCGAATCGAAATATGGCGTCCAATTTGAACTGCCATTGTTCTTTGACTGACCAACCTCGTGTTCACGTGGAAACACAAAAGCGTTTTCACATGAATGAGAGGTTGGTCAGTCCAGAACAATAGTTATTCAAATTGGCCGCCATATTTCGATTCGGTGTATAGCCCATGCAAAATGACCAAAATTGGAGCAACATGCCCATTTTTGATGGACTATATATAGCCCATGCAAAATGCGCAAAAATGACCAAACATTGCGATTTTTGATGGACAATAGCCCATGCAATTCAAAATGCCCGAAAATGGCCCAAAATGACGATTTTTGATGGACCATAGCCCATGCAAAATTGATCAAACATTGCGATTTTTGATGGACAATAGCCCATGCAAAATGCCCGAAAATGGCCCAAAACAATAGCCCATGCAAAATGCCCGAAAATGGCCCAAAATGACGATTGTTGATGGACTATAGCCCATTCAAAATGACCATTTTTGATGGACTATAGCCCATGCAAAATGCGCAAAAATGATCTAAAATGACGATTTTTGATGGACTATAGAGCATTCAAAATGGCGCCAAATGACGATTTTTGATGGAATATAAGCCCATGCAAAATGCGCAAAAATGATCTAAAACGACGATATTTGATGGACTATAGCCTATGGAAACTGCTGCGCAAATCACTGAAAATGCGGAGGTCATGCTTGTGTAGTTTTACCCTTAGCGTTTTAGTTCCAATTCAAACTCTTCTCTAGTCTGATACGTGGGAAAATAATAAAGATAAAACTAGTGCCATTTTTAATCATTTATTTTGCAAGCCATGGTAGGGGTGTGTTATCGAACCATGCCATCAGCAGGGTTTCATCCTCAGTGCGGATGGGAGGGGTCGTCTTGGCATGTATCTTTTGGTTTTTGATAAATAGGACATGCGTGAACAACTCAGACGTACAAAGTCATGGAGCCCAAGCATTTGACCTTCATCCAAAGGCTCTGTAGCGGACTAATTCAATAAGTTTGTCTAAATGGTTTTGAATTTGTGAGCAAAGGGGTTCTTGTCTGTTTGCCAGACACTTTTGTTTGTTTGCGTTCGTGTTGTTTTGTTAGTTTTGAAAGTTTGATTTCGTTTCGTGTGATTGAATTCTCGACTGATCGCTGGAATGCCTTGTCATAAGGCTATTGAACACGACGTCCACATAGACTTCTTGTCACAAGTCTGATGGCGCAGGTGGTGAGGCAAAGCTGTCGTCAACGCGTTGTTCATATGTCGTGTTGACTCTCCCGTACGTAGACAGGACAGCACTTCGGCTAGTCAGTGCCACGTTCACACGCAGGTCAAAGTCACGTCCAGTTTTCCTGTGGATGAGAAGAGAAAGGGTAGTACAAAAAGGTAAGATCGCATCAATCGATAACCAAGTGGTCCAGCACTGATAAAATGGGAAGGGCTTAGAGTGCGAAGAAAGTGTGCTAGGCTGTGGCTTGGGCTAGAAGACATGCAGCAAATGAACCCCAAATGAACCCCAAATGAACGTTCTAACAATCTAGTGCGAAATCAAGGCATGCAAGTGAAGACTAATAAGTATAATGTAGTCGATCAGAATCCATGATTGTGATTCCGGTTAAACCTGACCAACACGGCTTGTAACGTTATAGGTACGCGCATATGGCAGACTGAGAACCCCAAACCCAGTATTAAAAACTGTCCCCTTGTCTTTGTTTGATAGCTATACCTGGTTAATCCAAAGAAAACCGTTCACTAACGACCTACACTTCTCCGTTTTATGGCCTGTAATCAGCATTTAAATATGCATCGTACCTAGACTGAAGACGAAAGCTTTAAAAATGGACACAATGTTTGCCCATTGCCGTTTAAAATTTTTCGTTTAAGTTGAATCTAGTGATTTAAAGATAAAACTGATCCGATCTATCAGTTCGAAGTTCGACAATGGCTGCGAGCTTGGTGTTATTTCGTGCCTGCTAGTTAACTTTGTATGATGTGGTTTCAATGGGCTACAATAGACATCGATGATCAGATGGTGGACGATCCAGGGGGTGATTTCCAAACCTTTCTCATCAACAACTCAAAAAAAAAAATGCGTCAACTGAAGCTTTTTAATCGACTGGAAATACAAACTAAACGTGTTTTCGAATGGTTGTTAAAGGCTACAGAGGTCTCTTGGTAAACGAGAGTTCTTCCTGGTAAAAATGAACCCGAAACACGAGAAACGGATGAGATTTTTCAAGGACAAAAATGACCTTTGAATTGATGTGTTCTACGTGCAGTTATCTGCTCACATTATCTTAATTATGTTGTTAGAACGGGAAAATAACTCTGCTATTTCAGTTAGTAAAAGTCAGTATATACCAGAACCAAGTTTTCAAGGCGTGTCACTGAAACATGGCCGGAAGACAGAACAAAACGGACATGAACACGTGCAAAACAAGGCAGTAAAACGCCGACTCCCGTTAAACTGGCCCTGCGATGTATTGGAAAAGAACTGAGTTTCTTTTTTCTCCTAATAAAATCAGTTTTAATTCCGTTTTCGCATTCGCTCAAACTCGTTGTTTACCGTGGGTCTGTACACTCATCATAACGACATGGCTATCGAGTTAGTCTCAGACATACATTCACATTGACTTGCACGTTACTAGGTTGTGAATTGTAAGGTATAAAAAAAACCGAGTTCTCTTGGATATCAGTAGGCTTGAATGTTTGTACTTTGATAAGTTCTATCTTACGAGAGCAAAAACTACATGCCATTTACAAGTCCTCTTTGTCTAGACTGAAGAAACACAGCATGTATTTTAGAGGCAATGCTAGTTCGTGTTTCTTTTATACTGAATCAGTTACGTTGGACAGGCTCTGCGTTTGGTTCCTTTGCTGATTCTAGTCTTGTTTGTGTGTTGCGAAGCTCATTTCTTTTCAAGTAATTACCGTGCGCCACTTTAGCCAATGTTTTTTTCTAACAAAGAGACAGGAAAGCCTCGTAAATGCAATCAAATATTCCTCAACAATCATCTTCTACCAAACTGAAACATTTAGCCATTTTCCGGCTTTGTGTAGTGCACTGAAACAAATCATAGCATAATTGAATGACTAGCTGTTTCGTGCAGCTATGATAGTTAGGCGTTCTTGTGAGCAATAGCTTTGATTTTACTGGAAGAAGAGAGAGAGAGAGAGAGAGAGATAGCGAGTAAGAAAGGTCGATCGTGTTGCTGGCTACACAAGTAGATACTACAACACAGCGTTTGATATTTGCTTTAGAGTTAAAGAGCTCAATATCTCGCCATTTCTTATGTTACTAATCGTATTTCACTTGTTGAGAGCCATTTGTAAGCTGATGTCAGAACGATCATAGATTGACGAAGATTTATAGCTAAGTATGCACATCGTCTAGGACTTTAATACCTAAACGTATCCAAAAATGACTCCATTTTTGGAGACAATTAAGGATCAGATAGAAGACTTGATCGAGCGTTCCATTTTATTGTCGTCCCGTCTGGAAGACTCGAAACGGCCACTCCTGACGGGGATAATTGATCTGTCAAAAACGACGGGCATTAGGTAGCTGTCAATCAAACACTGAGTCAACTTTATCAAAAACACTAAAGTCCAATCGGAAATGGGAGGGAAACCACTCAAGATTCGATGTACAACGCTAATTGTGATGACAGAATACTGACTTGCAAAGGCTAAGCTGTGGGGCCCAGTCCACTGCACGGACTCAAATCTCGACACTTTCGTTTTTGAACAGAAATCATTGATAAACAGAAACCTCGCCTAGTCAGTTCGTATCGTTGAGCCGAGGATCTAGTATTGAAATGGAGTTTTCTACGTAATTCCAAATTCATTTGTCTTTGATTCATCTTGGCTTCTGTCACAGATAGAAGGTTTTTAGATCATATCAAACATACCTGTCAATCAACTGTCAATCAAATACTCGTCTAATTCTTTCTGTAATCCTTTTCATTTGTAATCCGCTCGATGCAAAGCCTTCTAGAAGGACAATCCACGATTCAGCCAGTGATATATGATATGCCTTGTTGACAATTCTTCCTCCTAGTACTCGGCAATTCATCTTCTAAGTCGGACTTCCTTGGCTACTACAACTCTGTTTTTCAGTATTCCGGTACATCTTTGCTAAAGTTGCAGAAAAAACTGGGAGAAAGAAATACCTGTAGAGAAGTTACTGGCCTGTTGGTTAAGGTAGCTAGCTCCACACACGGTAAGATTGCAGTTTAATTGATATCTTATCTTGTGAAGTGATGTTCAGTTTTGTTTTTAGAAACTGAAAACAGAAACCAATCTGATTGTAGTCAGTGGAGCATTTCACATGAAATGAGCAAAATCTGTGGATAACTCAAGTCTAGAAAAAATATCACCGTGATTATAATACACAAAACTCGTACACTGAACTCAGTGTCCGTGGTTTCTTTGTATCTAAAACTAGTAAAAACAGAGCGTTTTTCATGATTCCAAAAGAAATGTCTGTAAGGCTCAGTGAACTACAACGAAAGTGTTTTAAAGGCTGCCTTTCTAAATCCAAGTACCACGCAACCACATAACAAACAAACAAACTATCAAAAAAGGTTCATGGTTGTTCACTGATTAAGTGCTCAAAAAACCAAAACGTTTGTCTGACAAATTGTTTTGTTACAAACACAATAAAATACATAATAACATCGGTCACTAATACTTCAGCCATTTTGTACATATGTACTGAAACAGTGGTTCTTTCAGTCCTGGCGTTGGGGCAGACTCGTTGAAAAGACGCGGAAAAAGCGCGGGGAAAAAAAGCCAAATTTGTAAACCTTAGCAGTCTGAGATAAAGACATCTATGAATTTAATAGTGTTTTTTTTTAGGGAGAGGGGGATGACGAAAAAGAGGAAAGTCTACACGAAAAACAGTCCAATTTAGGCACGCCTAGAGCTAGGTAATATCGGATGGCTATTTGTAATACTGTGTCAAGAATTGATGGACAAAACCTCATTAATCACACTGGAAGCTCTTGAGTTTGGCACCTATTAACCATGTTATTGAGCTAAATGATAAATGAATACTATAGACCATCATAGACTATCAGTCAAATCGCAACAGACATTTACACCTTGCAAAATTCGCACAAAATAAAGCGAGATTTTCCACAACTCGTTTGCCTAAGTAAGTTTGTCTTGACTGGTACGGTGTACAAGCGAATGTAGAGATTGTTGTTATCAGGTTTAAATACTGGTGACATAAGCAGTTTCTAATGGTAATAGTTAGACATGATGGATATCGGTTGATGGATGAACGAATATAAATCTAGTGAAGAAACAGTTCTCGTTGACTCGATGTGATTAACGGCATTCATATTAGTGACACTCTATGCGACAACAACTTAACAGTAATGAAAGCTTATATTAAACTGACAAACAGACCAAAATACATCCAACAAACAGCAGAAGGAAAGCCACACCTCCCTCAAACTAAAACGAAAAACAAATTGAACAACAAAAGGACCAGGAGAAGGACGTAAACCAATAATATTGGCACTCATAGAATGGTCTTCCACTGACAGAGGAAAACACAAACAAGCAACCTGCCAAAACTATAGCAAAATGCATATCATGACTTACTTACGACTAGAAGAAAATGAAGAAAGAATCCAGTTCACGCTGCTCCAACAAGAACTGAAGTTGTCTCGAAGACGAACTGGCTTAGAAAGCAAAGCAAACATTGCCGTTGAAAAATCGCACGCATAATTTTCAAGGTTTTGGAACTGATTTCCAAAGAATTTTCAATGAATTTGCAACGTTTGAAGACTTTGAAGAGAGCGTGTTTTATTCTAGTGCTATAACAAGAGAGAAGAGCAAGAAAGATGACAATCAGAATATCGAAACCAGATATATCAACAAGCAGCAGCGAAATGTATATTTTGGCAGGCAATTCTGTTCTCTACTTGAAGAAGTAAATCAGTGAAGCAAGGAATGACACATTCTCTTCCAGTAAAGGAATTGCTTGACCTTTAGTCAAGGATACACCAAACTGAATCCTGCGGACATATCAGTTTCCTAAACAAGACGACGAATTCAGCAGGTTTTTAGTTTCATTCGACGCACAACGGCTTGAAACTGAAGACTGTCATCAGTGATTCCTTCCTGGATTTCTGACATTTCAAGTGTTCGCTTTTATTCCCTCGAGCGGCTTCTTCCTGGATAAACTAATCAGTTTAAGATGGTACATTTCCAGTTCAATCCAAATCCGATTGGATTTCGAGTGGGAATTCAGACAGATAACAACGGTAAAGCAATAATCACAGTTCCTGGACATATTCAATACTGAAACAATGGAAATTAATAACTTTGGACAAGGCTTCTAAATCAATAGGTTTTTAGCTTTCTTTATAAAGTACAGTGCATTTAGCGGAAGAATTAAAACACTCTAATCTTAATATGGCTTTCAGAGTCATGGTCCATTGACAGTCATGTGGTGAATCTGACTGAATGAAAGATTAGCTAGAGCGAACCTAGCAGTTTTTACAAACAAATACATAAAAGCTCAGAAAATATAACTCATGCCCACATACAGTAACATTTGATATATCTAGGAAATATACCTCCACCTACAGTAACATTTGACTATATCTAGGAAATATAACTTCCTACAGTAACATTTGACTATATCTATAGGAGATATACCTCCACTGCAGTAACATCTGACTATGACTAGGAGATATACCTCCACTGCAGTAACATCTGACTATATCTAGGAGATATACCTCCACTGCAGTAACATTTGACTATATCTAGGAGATATACCTCCACTGCAGTAACATCTGACTATATCTAGGAACTGATATAACTTCCTACAGTAACATTTGACTATATCTAGGAGATATACCTCCACCTACAGTAACATTTGACTATATCTAGGAAATATACCTCCACCTACAGTAACATTTGACTATATCTAGGAAATATACCTCCACCTACAGTAACATTTGACTATATCTAGGAAATATAACTCCACCTACAGTAACATTTGATCATTTGACTATATCTAGGAATTCACCAATCTCTGTTGACAAAACAAAATTTTACTTCTTCTCAATTTCTCCGCTGAGCATAAGTTCACTTCTTCTTTCATCATACTATCAATTTATAACTGTATTGCGAACTTCGGGTACTATAAATAAAGTCTATGACAAACATTGACTACATTCAGTCCATAAAGCCGAATCTACACGAGCAAATTTTTCTTGACAAGGAAGACTTGCTCGTGTAGACGACAAAAACATCGCCAATTTTTCCTTGTCAAGGAAAACTTGTTCGTGTAGCTGCGGCTTTAAAGGTCTACTAAACAAATAAACAACAAGTATTTATAGATTGCAACAGGAAGGTAAAGGTTACCGAGGACAAACTTGTACGTGCTGTTGTACTGTAAACAATAATATGACAAACAAACTGATCAAGAAAAACATCTTGTTTACAACATCATCTCCACCATGTAGTACGCTGAACAAGTACAGAAATACAGTTAGTTTACTCGAATAAATCAGCGTTAAGCCTAATAATATAATTGTAGCAATGTTATCGGTGCCAGTTAAGCCGCATCTACACGAACAAGTTTTCCTTGACAAGTTTTCCTTGACAAGGAAAATTTGACAATTTTTTGTCATCTACACGAGCAAGTTTTCCTTGACAAGGAAAAATTGGCGATGTTTTTGTCGTCTACACGAGCAAGTTTTCCTTGACAAGTTTTCCTTGACAAGGAAAATTTGACAATTTTTTGTCATCTACACGAGCAAGTTTTCCTTGACAAGGAAAAATTGGCGATGTTTTTGTCGTCTACACGAGCAAGTTTTCCTTGACAAGTTTTCCTTGACAAGGAAAATTTGACAATTTTTTGTCATCTACACGAGCAAGTTTTCCTTGACAAGGAAAAATTGGCGATGTTTTTGTCGTCTACACGAGCAAGTTTTCCTTGACAAGTTTTCCTTGACAAGGAAAATTTGACAATTTTTTGTCATCTACACGAGCAAGTTTTCCTTGACAAGGAAAAATTGGCGATGTTTTTGTCGTCTACACGAGCAAGTTTTCCTTGTCAAGGAAAACTTGTCAAGGAAAATTTGCTCGTGTAGATATTCGGCTTTACCTAGTCATGTGTTTATCAATCTTCAAAAACAGATATAAGGCTCTATTTACAAACAGTCAAAGTATTTTGAAAACTCTGCTACAATTTTCATGGCCGGAATTGAAAAATACAAACGTGTTTGGAAAGGTAAACTAGGAGCTGTACAGTTGTCATTGTACCGTGTATTTAGCTATCTCATGAATTTATGATGATTTTCCAACAACAACAACAACAACAACAATAATATTATTACCTAAAGTTTTTTTCTTTTTTACAATTACTATTTTTTCCGCTAATTATTTCTACTGTATTTGAGGAAAACCATTTGAAGCTGTAGTGTTTCTTATCGTGTGACGATCAAATACAGCATTCTAACCTTGGACTAACTTCCCTGACTATAAATACATCTCCGTGCTATTTCAAGTTGATGCAAGATAAAGGCTACTATATGTTATTTATTTGTTCGAGTTTAAAAGGTATGTAGAAACACACGTAAACAAGTATCTAGAAATATACATGAACATAACAACCATGACGAAAGAAAAAGACAAAAGGTCGAAGTTCGCGGGTATTTTTGAACGATAGTTTCTACGGCCAAAGGCTTAGCATTCATTCGCCTCCGCTCCATCCACAGGAAGCCCAACTGCAGAACGGCATAAAATTCAGCATCTAAAAATGTTTGCCGCAACAAAACATAACCTTTATCAGTATTAGAAAAACATGTGTTTAATCACTCCACAAAACTTATGAAATAAGAAGGTCTATTGCTGGTAATAAAGCGTTGAAAGCCTATAGTTACTCCAAACAAAGGCCAAACACATCAAGTGAGAGAACGGATCCTCCCTTAACAACCTAGTATTGCTGCCAACCGCACTTGAACACATCAACGTAATAACCCAAGTGGTCGCGAGGTGGGACATGGTCGTCACCAAAACCGGTGTTTCTCCATATAGACAACACTCACTCTAACTTCGTTAATTTTCCCGAATTCTCTGTGAATTTAATTGAATGGAGTTGAAAGACTGCAAGGGCGGGGTTAATGGGCCATTCAGTGTTGGTAACATGGTGGTTGTACAGGCTTAATAAACTCCTGGCACGCTTAACACGATTAAACATACTTACAAACTATGCCGGCATGATGTTAAAAGCATGTCTGAGTAGCAACGGTACAACGAGGAACACATCCAAAAAGATTATCTTTGCATGACATCAAAGTAACTGTTGTAACACCAATCGGTCAGGATATATCTTGTAATTGTTGATAGGTTTGGAGGGAGGTGGGATTTGAAAAAAATGGAATAAAATTTTGGAGAAAAAGTTAGTAGAAAACCTGTCAATTTGTACCGAGGATTGTACGCTATAAACACTAGAAGCCGCAATGACTTCAGGTCAGGTTTTCGTCCATTTCTACCGGGGAAACATGTCACGGAAGTATATGCCATTTAGCAATTAACCAAAGGAAACTTAAACTGATCCAAATAAAAGGCTTTTGCAACTATTCCAAATAAAAGGTTGTTTTTAGAAGAAACACAATCTGCTTGAGAAACCAGACCGATATTAATGAACCAACATTTCTTATCAACGACAGATTGCAATGTACTCTACTGGTTCCTTAATTCAGACGGGTAATCAACTACCATGTCATTCAGTAGGATCATTTCAAACACTGATGTCACTAGGTAAAACTCCCTTCATGTCTCAAACACTCCTTGGTTCGTGAGCTCAGAGAACTGACGATATTGACTGGGAATGTGAGCTGTAGCGTTGGTTCTGGAGTGGATAGCTTCACGGAGTGCCAGTACTAGACAAACCATGTGCATATTCTTTCATGCAGATCATATGTTCCAATAACCAGATCAATCATATGTTCCAGCTTTGTTTATTAATTGATACTGTGGCTCCGTATCGACATGAAGTCAATGGCAAACACGATGTTCTCAAATCTGCACCTTTTTGTGTTTGTTTGAGAAAGGGAGACTTCGCGCTACCTTGTAACGTTGATCATTTCTGTCATTGCTCTAATCTCACTTGTGGATTACTCTTACGGTCGGTATGTACCAGTACATATACACCGTATACGAACCAAGGGGGTTGGAGTCAAGCCCTTTTCAAGTTGACAATTAACAAGTCTTAGTCACAATTAACCAGAGGAAAGAATCGAAGTGCTTACCGAGTCGTAATGCGACTTCAAACTTTACCGAACTGACAATTTGACTGCTGACTTACAGTGGAAATAAGTCAATGGTAGTGATTTCATGACATGGTTCTCTTCCACAAGCTTTGAAGTTCACAAGGTCACTTCTATTCACGAAGAGCGGTGTCTTTTCGTTGTCGAGGGCTCAGCCGGTAGATTGGCAGCTCCTTGAGGGGAACGCTTTGGTAATTAGCTAATATAAGAACAGAGGTTGACGTCTTTGTAAAACTATTGTCCGCAAGAACGACCAAATTGCTGCAAGGGTGTATATTAGATAGACTACTCAAGACTCTTGATTAATACAGTAACTACAAAGGATCACGAACGACTAATCATTACTGTGAATGTTAACTTAATGTACAGCCCACTTGAACATAGTCCTATTAGACAGGTCTTTGGTTCTCCTTAAAGGGTGAAAGCTAACAATAATAAGTTAAGGTATTTCGTGCTCTTTTCTCTGACTAACACACCTGGGTACAGTGGGTAGAATTGCCTCGAGGCTCCAATGAATATACCACATGGGTAGAAAGAGTCTAGAAAGTGCAAGTGTGATGATCAAGTCAATATAAAACTAAGCCTGAGGGAATGAAGCTTACTTATGTTAAATAGAAAAAGACTTCAGTGGACAGGTTGTGGAACAAGACGTTGCAACCTTGATGTATTATCTTGACAAGAACCATTTTAGGTCGGCTCTTGATCATTCCCTTGATACGACATCAAAGTCAAGGTCTCAGTTTGCTACAGTCAGCGCGCGCGCCAACCCAACAACAATGAATACCAAATGCAACGTTGTAAAGGAATTTAGAAAGAAAGAAATGAAAAGTAAACGAACAACCGACTACCAAATTTCTCTCAGTGGCATTCAAAAGAATGAATTTCTATTTAAGGAGAATCGTAGATCTAATTGAGCTTTAGAGTTCGTTGTTCAATCCCGATACAATATCAACCACCACCAATCCAGGGCTTTCTGTTATACTTAGTTGATCTTAGTTCTCATTGGCTTTTACAACATCGTACAATATCGACTCTTAGTTGAAATCACACAGCCGTGAAATGCACCGTATTCAACTACGCAACGAAAACCTCTATTTTTAGCTCAAAACTTTTCACTTCTTTTCGAAGAACAGAACTCGAAAAGGAAATGACGAATGTTTTTTCTGATCTGAGCGTTGGATAGGCGCGTAATGAAAACCGTTCCAAGTGCTATCAGTGAATTTTTTCTGCACTCTCTCCGGAAACCTTAGATTTGATTTGGAGAGTGTCGCATTACCGACCGTCCAAACAAAGACAAAACATCGACTCGCTGAAAGGTCGCTTTATATTCCATGTACATCATTGCAAAGGTCGTAGATAGCAAAGTCGTAAATCGATTATACTCTGAGCTCGAACAAGATATGGGTCGATCACGTGTTTATAGGATTGACCATGAATAAAGTTGCTATCAGACTAGATAGCACACATTCATTGGTCATGATCGATGCAATGTCTTGAGAATCTCTTAACTCGTGTCTCGATTTGGTTCGATTACTGGCTAGCTGCAGAAATCGATCAGCTGAAATTCCTGTGTTCTCAGAATGCATCACGTATCACCCTCAACTGTCAATTACCATGCCTCGCTTTCATACAACACCGTAATACCGCGCCGAACTAGCGACACGCAGTCTGTGTTTTGGAGTCAAATCCACGGGACGAAATTCAACGAGATCCATTTACAAAAACCCTGTAAACGATCACAAGTAACCTCTAAGCACATTTTAAAGTCGACTGAGGTAAGAAATAGCAAGCAAATTTGAATATCGTGACAAGCAAATGAGTATATTTAATAGTGAATTGGGCCGTGATATGTGATTGAGTCTTTGATTTGAACCCCTTTGAAAACCCTAAGTAGGACAAACCACACTATACAGCAACACTAGTGGTACATGCTTGGAGAAAACGTAGTCGAAATAGGTTTGTTTGCACACGGATGGTTGAGCAAACCATTCTGTGAGTGACATAGGGTGCCTTTGGCCGCTCAACATTCATAACCGGATATCAAGATATTCTTATAAGAATTCCTAAAGATTCAGAAATATGGGCACAAATCATGAGATGGTGTGTTTACTAACACGGATCTAGCACAGAAATGTGTTCATCGATTAAACGGGAGGGTTTACTAGTGTAAATTAATATGCTCTTATAATGCTTGATCTAACGGCTTGATATAATACATCACCAATAAACGTTTAGCTACATGTACAACTCGTACGGATTACACTATAAGGAGGAACGATTTGACAGTGTTAGATTCACTGTAATCAACACACAGAAACACGAGGGAAATGATAGCATTGAGGGGTTAATCAAGCGTTGACTCGACGTAGTAGCTTGAGTTAATGAACTCTATGAACCAACACACTCACACAAACAAACACCACCGGATATGACATGTTAGAAACCATTGTTACAAACTGTCAGGAGATTGTCAATGTTAATCATATTTGTCTTTATCTTAAAGTATCTGTACCATAACACAATTTACAAGATACTGTACTCTAATTAAAAACGTTATAATAGACCACTGAATTCTAGATGGTTTGACACAATAATTTCTGCAGATAGGCAGTCTGCAGTGGGTTAGTGATGGATATAGGCGGTATCTTAGTATTGTGCCTTATGGATTTTGAATCAACTCCCTCCCAGAAAACAAAACCCTCTCTGATTGGCTACCTATTTTTGACGCCATAAATCTTAATTAGTTGTTATGGAAACCACCAAGGATCTGTCAATCAAGGGACTTGGAGGGAATGAAGGGTGGTGAAGAGGAAATGAAGTATTTTGTGTTAACTAAAACCTCCAGCAAAAAGAAGATAATTGTTATAAAAAAGTCAATTCTAAATGTCGGTTTCCAATGTCTGGAGTCTGATTCCTGCGGTTAGCGAGGTAACAAATGTCAAACGCCAGACACCAGAATTTAAAAAAAAAGTTCTCATTCAATCATGCACTTCGGATATTTTAATTTATTTTGAAATATTTTCATTCTATATTTCAGAAGAATCCACGTCAAGCTAGTACAGTTGTAGTCTCGTATGTTACGATAAGATAGTGAACTGAGAAGGAAGGATGTGATTGGTTGTTGGTTTCCGCCGGCAAGTCACAGAGAATTTACCATGTATGCACTTGGGTATACTGACGAACCGCAAACACGGACCGAGGCACGGGAACACAAGACGTACCACAATCGAATGAGGGACCAAGGATTCGGCACCAATTTGAAATACAACAACCTTCAATCAAGACTGGGAGAAAACCACCAAAGCTACCCAAGTCACGCGAATCTAGCAGACTCGGGATTTAATTACGAATTTATGGAACATAATAGAAATGCTGGCATCTCCGCACCAACGGGTGTTAATATTGTTGGCTGTCACACACAAAGTGGCCAGCAAAATGTTCTTGACAATCGAAGTGTAAGTCCTCGTTATGCACCAAATGAAACGAGTTGCTACCTCCCAACAACGCTACAAAACTGTTCACAAAGTGTCAGGACCGATCCTATTGTAGGGCTGGCACAGTTAGCAGAGAAAGCGAACTTTTCGCTAGTCGAGTTTGGAGACACGCGGTCTGCGAATCACTCACGCAACTGTCTGCCTCGTATAGAACTGCAAGATCGAACGTTTTCATTCCCAAACTCGCCCAACTTACGGAATTCACTAATGAAAACAAATCGACGAGGGTTTGAAGCGCATAAAGAGTGTTTCCAAGGTTCGTTTTTGGAAGACTCGTTGAACAACACGGGAAACCTCGGTTCATATCCTGGCTCCACAATGACGGACATCTCTGCGTCTAGACATCAAGCTAGACATCAGGAGAGACAAGCATCCTACGTGCATGAAGACCAAGGTCGTCCATTGTCATCCCCTGGATGTTACCAATACAAGTACGATAATGCTTATAGAGAATCGCTCTCGTTTGACTACTACCAAGCTTTAAACAAAGACAAATCAGGGGTGATTCCTAACGTCACAGTGTTTAATACTGACCCCCAAACCAAATCAGCACGATTTTTCGCGCCTGTCAAGTCAAGATCTGAGGAAATATTAAAGAAGACTCTCTCCACATTTGGCAAGATTCTCTCTCCGACCGAGGGCGATGTGCAGAGAAGGGACGACAAATGGCCTAACGCGAGTGAAAGTAAAAAGGATAAGCGATGCCCTTCTACTAGTTCGAAGGGGTCAGGAACTGGTGGTGAACAGATTGAAGATAGACTCTGCTCTTGTAAATGGATTGGCTGCGATGCTATTTACTCCGAGCAGGATGACTTAGTTCGACACATTGAAAAAGTACACATCGACCAGAGGAAGGCCGATGATTTATACATATGTTACTGGGAGCAGTGCACCCGACAAACTAAGCCATTCAATGCTCGCTACAAGCTGGTCATTCATATGAGAGTACATTCAGGCGAAAAGCCAAATAAATGCACGGTAAGCAGATTGTACACAATATTTGTTCTAGTTTGAATTTCACCCTGTGAAAAGTAGTTTCGCCATATGCATACACAAGCATTGCTGGATTCTTTGTATTTCATGTTCACAGCAATGGTGATTTATTTCGCTTACATATAAACAATTTCGATACAAGGCCTAAGTAAACAGTCACACTGTTGTAAAAGTGCTCCACACACATGTTAAAATCACTCTCAAACACGGTCTAATAACGCAGTAAGTATTTAGCGAGATATTGGTTTTATTACGCAACTAAAAGGGTTTGATTTTTATGCATATTATTCCAATTAAATAAGTTATTTTGAATATTCTTTAAAGTTCTCGAATCGATGTACGACTATCGGGAATTACGAATGATCGCGCGATTGTAATGTACGGTATAACGAATACACCAAGACACAGCCATTTCTTTGTCTTCCTTTCCGAAAAAAATATCTGAGCACCAAATTGAAAGGCATATTTATTATGCTTGTGGTCAGCCCTGAACAAATGCAAAAACATCACCGTATGCCGACAAAATTCAAAGAGAAGCGAATCACGGAATGTCTATCTCGCCGATCACGCACTCTTTATTCCCAGTGACTAGATCACTTTGCTATCTCACCAGAGTAGAAGAATCTGGCCGATTTCTAGCAACAAAGGTGGCTGATTTCTAAACGAATTTTGTCGCCATATACTGGTCGATTCGTGAGGATTTGGTAATTTCATGTGTACGACCAGCAGGATATCAGTGGGCATTATTAGGCCAAGGTTCACAGCGCCTCGAGTCAAATAAGATAGGATTGAGAAAAAGTCTGTTGATATTAAGCCACGCACCTACAGAACACTTGAGAAAATCTAGTATCCTTATTAAAAGGGGGAAAAATGAACTTCTACGACTCAAAATACAGCAACATATTTCATGCCACAAATTCAGTAATAAGAAACCAAAAACCGGATGGATTATTGTTCTGAATCTTTCGTTCTTTTTCGTTCGTCGCATTGGTCGTCAAAGCCAAATATACCCGATATCTCTCCCAATCTAAGTGAAGAGAACGCCATTTTATCGTATTAAGAATCGCCGCATTCCGATTGTGTTTCTTAAATATCTGAAAACAATTTCTATTTTTCCTTCTTGGATGGTTTTGTAAGAAGCCATTACAATGTAATGATTTCCTACGTTGAACAACAAATTCACGCAAACTTTGGATTTGTGTCAAACAGGAATACACGACAAAGAATTCAAATTTGCACATTTACCGAGAAAAAGGAAGTGCTAAACTGATGGATTTGAAAACAAAAAAAAGGACTTTAATTCGATCAAAGAGAAAGGAGTGTTTGATGTTCCTTTTGACCGCAAAAAGCGTCGGTCTCGCGTAGGGTAGATTTCCACCATTTACTCGCGATAAACAGAATTGTCTTTATATTTTTCGATATCTTTATACATTAATTCAATTGAAAACATTGGCAAACAGAATCACAAAGGTGTCAGCAGTTTGTTCTCGGTCACGAGGGAGTGTATTTTGTACGTCTTGGTACAATCAAACGGGTAACCAATTGACAGATGTGCTACTGTACAAACGGCGGCTTTGGCTGTTTTCATTCAAGTCAAAGAAAAACACTGCTAAATTTAGCATTGAAAACCTTTAAAACAACGATTGCATGACTTCTTTGAATGGCATTGTTTTCTCTACAACACGAAGGTAAAATATGGTTAGCTATTTCAAACGATTAGTCATCCATTGTTCTATAGTTTCTATGGCCGTTCGTGTTTTCATGGGGGAAATTAGGTCATAATGGGACGAAAGAGTTGGATTAAAAAGGCTCTATTACCTAAATATCACGAAACAAACAGAGAAAAGAAGAATGTACATAGCGTTTGGAAACGTTCCGGCAAGTGAGTGCTTATCACTGACCTAAGAAGTTGTAATAAAATTGTACTTTCCAAAGACTATTCCTGAGTGCGGTCTAAGTAGTTGTTGAGAGAGACACTTACTTAGAAAATATAATCTTTCTCAGTTCAACGCTTTGTTTTTATTTAAACCTCCAAGAAACAAAACTTATACGAGCGTGTTAATCTTACTACAAGTTCAACAGTTCGTTCGTTGTATGAAAAACGGCATAAATATAAAAGATTCAAAAAGGACACCGCTCTCAGGTGCCATGAATATATTTATCAGTTCGCAGATAATAGTTCAACAGCGATCTATAAAGCTTATCAAACAAACTATTGAAAATAGAAAAGTTTACTTAGCAAAACCAGTCAAATACAGCGTTTATTTAAAATATTAGTAAACTTACCCCAAAACTAGTTCCTCAATTTGTTTTTTTTTGACAACGATAATTAATAGAATACTGTTGCGTTTTATCGTTAAAAGAGTTCATAGATTTTGACCCAAAGCAATTGAAGTATGTCTCAGTTGAATATTTGATGGTTTGGCTATCTTGCAGCTCAGTGTAATGAAACATTTAAGATTGTAATGTACAGGAATAGAAGCGAATGTACTTTGTTATCGTGATAAACCATTTTTAGGTATCCAATATCATGCTGGCTTTCAATTAAACCTCATATATTCAAATGTTTGTAATTGTGTACAACTGCATTCCTCAGGCAAAAATGATTAAACATATTCTAAAAAGTTTTGCCACCCACTTCCTGGGATGCCGTTTACTTTGAAACAACAAGGTGGTCAGCGCTAACAAAATAATAGATTTTAATATGAAATTCAATGGAAAATCAAGCATTTTTTTATTTGGCATTTTTAGAGTTTAGAGGAATTCAGTTTATCAGAGAACTAACTTTTCAGTGTGTATTTTAAAATATTGAGATTAAAAACAAGTAGACAAAGAAAGAATGAAAGAGAGAAGGGAGAAAGAATGAAAGGTGAAAGAAAAAGAAGTAAAAGAAAGGGATGAAGAATAGATGAATAATGAAAATAAGAATGAGAGAAAATGAAAGAAAGGGAGAAGGGAGAAAGAATGAAATGTGAAAGAAAAATAAGTAAAAGAAAGGGATGAAGAATCGATGAATAATGAAAATAAGAATGAGAGAAAATGAAAGAAAGGGAGAAGGGAGAAAGAATGAAATGTGAAAGAAAAAAAATAGTAAAAGAAAGGGATGAAGAATCGATGAATAATGAAAATAAGAATGAGAGAAAATGAAAGAAAGGGAGAAGGGAGAAAGAATGAAATGTGAAAGAAAAATAAGTAAAAGAAAGGGATGAAGAATCGATGAATAATGAAAATAAGAATGAGAGAAAATGAAAGAAAGGGAGAAGGGAGAAAGAATGAAATGTGAAAGAAAAATAAGTAAAAGAAAGGGATGAAGAATCGATGAATAATGAAAATAAGAATGAGAGAAAATGAAAGAAAGGGAGAAGGGAGAAAGAATGAAATGTGAAAGAAAAATAAGTAAAAGAAAGGGATGAAGAATAGATGAATAATGAAAATAAGAATGAGAGAAAATGAAAGAAAGGGAGAAGGGAGAAAGAATGAAATGTGAAAGAAAAATAAGTAAAAGAAAGGGATGAAGAATAGATGAATAATGAAAATAAGAATGAGAGAAAATGAAAGAAAGGGAGAAGGGAGAAAGAATGAAATGTGAAAGAAAAATAAGTAAAAGAAAGGGATGAAGAATAGATGAATAATGAAAATAAGAATGAGAGAAAATGAAAGAAAGGGAGAAGGGAGAAAGAATGAATGGTGAAAGAAGAAGAAAAATAAGTAAAAGAAAGGGATAAAAAATAGATGAATAATGAAAATAAGAATGAATGAAAGTGAATGCAACAAAGAAAGGCGAGGCCCACTTTATGTCATCATAAAAGATTCAGCCTTAATGTCAATGTCCAATCTTTGTTTTCTCTGCAGCATCCCAGTTGTAATAAAGCATTCTCCAGACTGGAAAACCTCAAAATACACATGCGATCACACACAGGAGAGAAGCCCTACATATGTCAATTCCCAGGATGTCCAAAAGCCTTCTCAAACTCATCAGATCGAGCAAAGCACCAGCGTACCCACTTGGATACAGTAAGTCTTATAGTAAATCAGCAGGAAGATGTTGAACTGAATCAAAAAATGCCTTTTAATTTTTTAATTTTTGCCTTTTAAAATCTTGATAATTCTAAGAATAGTTATTCCTGTTTTCTGTTTACAAGTGTCTGTGCTTAAACATCAAACATTAATCAAACACTATGACTGAGTCCATAAGCATCTACAGACGGATTACATCTTGATAATGAATTTTTATATGAAAAACTAAAGACTGTTAAATAAATTTAAATTTTAAATAATTATTTAAGTTGTGAGAAATATAGTTTACGTTTACGAGAGGAAGTGAGAAGTAGCTTATTATGTCACTTGCTAATCCTAACCCCTCTGTAATTAGCAAGGTTTTTGAATTCCTGTGTTACTACGAATGACTATTATTTCTTACATGGTGACAGCATGAAAATAAGAAGAACAAAGTCTCATTATTATAAATATTGAACAGTTTTTCGTTGTTTAATATCATTAATACATCTTGTGTGTACTGTCCTAATTATATGTTGAAATGTTTTATTTCTTAATTATCATACACAATATTTTTGACGATGCTTTAAAAGTAGAATTAATTAAATCCATCAAAAGGATGACTAGAATTTATCAAATGTGATTGGACAACGGCAGAAAGATGTCAAGAATGAATGGAAATTGACAGCTGTTTGTTAAATTAATTGACTGGTGACAGCAGTTTGTTAAGCTGAGTGGATGGCGACAGACACTTGTCACCTATGAATGATTTTACAAACAGCAAATATAGTTCACTTCAATAGAAATTAAATAACCTATTCTGTAAATATTGAAGTCGATAGTCTAAAACGGTCTAAAGTGCTAGTGAAAAAGCTACTAATTATTCTTAAAGCAGTTTGTAATAATAAAACAAGCCTAATAATTGAAATTTGACTGACAGCGAGGTAGTAGTAACACTATAAGTACCGGTAGCTTCATATAAAATTCTTGCTAAATGCTAATGTACACATCTTAATTGTGTTAATAGTTTGAGGAATGAAACAAAACAACAGTTTCATTCAAATAGAGCGAATTATTTCTGTTGATCAAATGAAAGTTACCCTGGTCCCAGAGGCACTCTCTCTATCGTATTTTACGCCGCCCGCTGAACGCCGCTTCTAAAATACGGTAGAGAGAGTATATGTGAGTAGTTCCGCTGGGACCAGGGTAGATGACAGTACGACTCTCAGTGACCACCTTTAATGTATTCACATACTTCTGAGGCCTCCCTGTTCACACAGTACTGGACAAATTTTTAACCGTTCAAAAATTTGACCAGCACACACCGTTTACACGGAACCATCTCTTTAATTGCAGAGAATTTTGTAGAGAATATTTGTCCGGATACCATGGAACACCTAAACGTACAACTTTTTGAACGGTTAAAAATTGGTCCGGTATTGTGTGAATGGGGGCTGAGAGTCTTTGTTTTGTCAGTCACAATGTAACTGTGAGTGCAAAAAGGTTGTTATCTTGTACATGACTTTATTGCTGTTTTTTTTTTACAGAAACCCTACGCATGTCAGGTTCCTGGTTGCCCTAAGAGATACACTGACCCTAGCTCTCTACGAAAGCATTTCAAACAACATGCAAGTGGCAAAATGAACCACAATAACACTGGAAACAAGGTAAATAATAATATTTGATGAAATGTTGAGTTTTTACGGTAGTATCGTCGTGTACAGCAACTACGTAATAGGTTTTCCGAACACACTGGGACTTAGAAATTTTTGTGGATTTTGGTTCTCCTCACGTACAAAAAAAAATTAGTAGAGAGTAGAACGACGGCTGGCACCAAACAAGCACCAAAACGATCACACTAACCAACTAAGCCACGAAGGCAATTCGGTTGGTTGCTACCCTTTTTATGCTTATATTTAAACAATGTGCCATTAGCATCTCCAAAACTATTTTAATATATATACACCTATTCCAAATATCGTTGTCTGGGCCGAAAGCAACAAGCAAGAAGCTGACGACCGCAAAGGACTTTGGGAATCTCCTAATTAATTTATTTATCTGTGGTACTTGAGAAGTTATCCCTACGAGCGTTGAATAGCAATCATTTGGAACTATTCGGCCATTTGAAAATGCATGTTGTCAAAATGTCTACGGATGAATAAATAAATAAGGAGAAAGTCCCAATGCCCTTTGCGGTCGTCAGCTTCTTGCTTGTTGCTTTCGGCAGGGACAACGATTTTTGGAATAGGTGTATATGAAGTGGGTACGACTACTAGCCGAATGAATTTCAATAAACTAATTTGAATTTTTCCCGTACACCACGATACTACTGCTTTTACGTCATCTCAGATAAGTTTAAGATGAGAGTGAATATGACATTTTTTATGTAAGAACTAGGAAGTCTGAATAATGATAATAATAAGTGATGGATAGTGATAGATATTATTAATAATAATAATAATAAATATTTATAAAGTACAAATTCTAATAAACCAATTATATATTAATTAAAATATTAGCCAGAAGTGGAAAAGAGAAATGTCCACCTTACAAACGACTAAAAATAAATGAATTACATAAACTATTGAATAAATTTTAGTTCTTGGCTATATTTATGTTGTGGCTATATATTTTTTCCTTGGAAGCTAATTTTTTTCCAGGCCATTGTTCTGTATTCATTATTCGAATATATGTTATAGTTTCTTTACCATGAAACAATAGGCTGAAAAAATTAGCTGGAGGAAAAAACATAACTGTCTTCAGTGTTCAATATTGTCAATATAGAAGAGAAAATCTACTTGATACACGAATAAAGTCAATCTAATTACGCATGCATACTCTGTTTTGGTCACGCTGTGATGTCAATATTTAGCTTGGTTAAATCTGCCCAAGGTCTTAGCACTATTTTCTGAAATAGTTCCCTAATGTAGTTCTTTGGCTAAAATCTAAGGATTTATAATTTTTGGTACTCGTTAAATTTACTTGTTATAAATACTAAAGAAAATAATGTGAAATTTTGGCGTCGACATGGCACCATTATTAAGCGAAATGAGTTCTAAAGTCGATCATTGTCGTAAGTTTATCTTTACAAGATTTACATAGCACTAAGTAAATAGTTTGGCCCTTAGGGAATCTGATTGCATGATTTTGAGGATGAAATAATCTTTGAGTTTGTTTATTCGAGTGTCTATTAACAGGACTTTGCTTGTTTACTTCAGACAAAGCAGAAGCTGAGAGGATCCAAATCATCCAAGAGAGATCTACTAGGAGAAGGTGTAACTAGGCCTTTGGCTGACCTAGGTGTCCCTGAGGACTACGCAAAGCAACACACCCCATTAGAACCTCTAAGAAAGATGTCAGACCCCAGGCTAGGACTACTGGAGAATAACAACTACCCAGTAATACCATCAGATGTGTCAAGCAACTGGGATAATCCTGACGGGACGTACCCATACTCTGTACCCCAACCTGTTGCCAGGGCAACCACGCCAACAATGGGTGAACCACAAGAGCAATTCTACACCCAAGTACTTAGTACCATGGATATCCCTACTTTCGAGGACACTTTAAAACCTTTATCGTCAGCAGTCATGAGATAATATTAATCAATTATTATTAATGAACTTTAAAGAAGTCATGAATGCCTTGTATTCATACGACCTAGTTATGTATATACTGTTATGTTCCATACAGACCAATCACACCAAAGTATTGTATTTTGTTTATAAATATACATCATGAGGTGTTAAAGATGACGCATATAGAACAATTATGTACTCTTTCATACCATATATTATCAATATAGGAAAATAGACCACATTTTGCATGACTGTGAAGTGCACATGGTACAGGTGTACTTGCCATGACAGTGTTTTCTAGGATTTGAGTCCATGCCAAAACAGTGCTGTGACAGCTAGTGCAGTGTGCCGTGGGTTTTCATAGTCATATATGAACTGTGACATAACTCCGCTATACCTAATATATCAATATACTAATATTTCTGCTTGACAAAAAGGTATAGCAACAATAATGTGTATCTATAATAGAGACTATTTTAGAGCTGGTTAGGCTGATGGTCTGTGTAAGAACAGTATTATTACTAAGTAAAATTTGATCAAAACCTAAATTCTCTTTTAGAATTAAAGGAACTTATAGGAGAATTTAGATTTGGATCAGAAATCACTGTTCTTGCATGGACCCCTTAGGCCTAGTTCAGACGTCATGCTAATCATGAGCCGTTCTCATTTCAAACAATAGATAATGAGGCGGCTTATTTTGAAGTAATTAATTAAGAACGGCTCTTGGAAAGTACGGCATTTGAACCCAGGGGGGGTACTCAGGGGTATCAGTGACGGGGAGGTGCGAATGAGGCCAAACATTTTAACCCCAAAAAATTACGCGAAAACAAGACCCAAAAAAAGTCCAATGGCCCAAAATCGTAACCCCAAAAAAGTCCAATTTGTCTCCGCATAAAATCGAGAATGGTAGGATATCATTTTTATCAACCCCCAAAAAAGTCCTTGACAAAATCTTTATATCAAAAAAAGTCCACCAGAAAAATGAAATCCCAAAAAAAGTCCCAAGCCGCGAATTTCAAACCCAAAAAAAGCCTTCGCACCTCCCCGTCACTGATACCCCTGAGTACCCCCCCTGGGCATTTGAACTAGGCCTTACACTTCAGTAAAGAATAGCTGGGATAACTTTCATTTCAATGCAGTTTGACTTTAGCTGTAGTTGTCTGCTTAACTCATAGTCACAATGCCGATATGGGAGATGTCTGCTATTCCTCTGAGATAGTTGAATAATTATAGCAGTATGTACGTAGTTGATTGAATATATTTTGATTTCTCAATATCAAGCAGAATTTATTGATATAACAAACATGAATACCAGTGAGGCTGTGATTGGCTTCTCTTATGCTTCCTCATACTTGTGGCTCGAAGGTTTTAACTTCTAATGCTTTAATTATAATTCAATAATGTTGTTATGAATCTAATGCATAACCTGTGTAATTACCTAATTAAATTGATGACATCGCTATATTTTATGATCAGTATTGTACAAATTATTGTCATCCTAAACTGTTAATATAAGGCTGGCCCTATCTGATGGGGCACTAATCATAGTCTGGTGATAGAATAAAGTCTAAATTTGCAACATTACGATGGTGATTGTGTTACTATATGTGCCTAACTGACTGACTGTGTACTGCTATATTGATATTATTCTAGCTAATTTGCTGTTAGAGTGGTTTTCATAAACCCGTGAAATACACTTTAGCGTATTACGCGGCACTATTACACTGCACTTCTTTTGTTTTCTATTGTGTTTATCTGACTATTACACTCTAATTAGTACACTTTGTTTCACGGGTTAATGAAAACCACTCTAACATATTTTCCCACTAGTCAGCTATTGCAGACATGCTGTACTGCACACAACCATCATGGAATGGCGAGGACAGCTACACACAGGCTAACATACTATTGCAAAACATATACTCAGAAAATATTATCACCACATATATATATATATATACTGCCGTCCGGTTGGCTCAGTTGGTTGAGTACCGGTCTATTGAGCGGGAGGTTCGTGGTTCAAGTCCCGGCCGGACCATTACTAAGGGTCTTAAAGTAATTAAGGACAAGGTGCTAACCTGTTCACGGGGGACATAAAAGAACCTGTTGAACTCTTCATAAGAGTAAGGGATTGTTACCCGGTTCAACAGCCTACTTTAAATTGGAGGCATAACACACTAACATACTAACTCCTCATGATTGTAAGCTGCTCGGCTGCCATGGGCGCCTTTCATATGCAGCCCGAAAAAGTCCTCCATCGGTAGTAAAGTGCATTGAGACAATGTGAAATGCACTATATAAGCAGCGATTTATAATAATAATAATGATAATAATAATATATATATATATATATAGTATATACGACAAACTCGCTTTGTATAATTTGCAGTCATATAACTAAGCTTAATTAAATGTAAGGGAGTCTTATATAAGCTAAAAAGTCTAGTAGGGCATTATTTTCGATTTTAGTGTGGATAACTTTAGCTATTAGATTATACATCTCTTACGCAATTCATCTGCCCAATACTTTGCGCAAAAGTGTTGGCATTCAAAGTTCGCTGTAAAATGTGTGTGTAATTCATTTTTCGCAATAAAACTTGCTACGTCACAAAGTGCAGAGTGTTTATAGTGACAAATTTATAAAGAACTGTTGTTGATTCATATAAACTATTAAAACTAGATCTATATAAGTACACCTACCTCAAACATCATTGATTTGAATGGTTAAGTTCCCTGTTAATCCAGGATGTAAGGAATATTTTACAATTTTTTATCAGAAACAAACGCACGTTTTTTCAAATGACACTTGTCAAATGTTGTTCGGTCCAGGCGCGCGCGCTGCGCATACCATAGGAAGCCCAAACTTTGTCAAGAAACTACAATACTGTATGTCTTATATTGAATCTGAGTAGGTATATAAGATTAAAATAAAATTTCGGAAGTAAGTCTGCGTTTAAAATTACCTTTTTGATAAAATTACTAAACAATTAGAGGTGAAATTGTTTTATTTTAAAACCTGAATTGGGTTACCTGTGTCCTGTTTTTACCACGTGAGTAAATTTGGCGGGAATTTGATTCAAAACATGGCGAATATATGAGTTTCGAATTCTTCCCTTCAGCTTGCCTTCAAATGGAGATCGAAGACAAGTATGGGATATTGTAGGAGTGAGAATATGTCGCTTAGACGTTACAGGGATTTTTCGTGTAAAGACGATGTTGGATTGGTGTATACAAGAGACAAGTATGGCCATGTACGAACACCGAGTGGATACGGATTGACTGCCAACGTCAAAAGCTATCTTAACGATATTGAACCTAGAGGTACATCAATTTCTCACTACTTGTCGGGATTATGTTGAATGGAACGGACTGTCTCCTATATCGTAATAACCAAATCAATGGTTTTGTCAAAATTTGGTTGTCATCATCATCATCACTATATCATCATTGCCATCATCACCACCAGTATCATCAATGCTGCATTTAAGTTACTCCATGTATATAGTAACCATTTATAGTTTCTATATTTATCGATTATTTCTATAGTTCTCCCTTCTCATCCCAGGGGGGAGGGGGGGTACTCAGGGGTATCAGTGACGGGGAGGTGCGAATGAGGCCAAACTTTTTTACGCAAAAAAAATACGTCCATTTTTTCTCTGCATTAAATCAAGAACGGTAATATATCATTTTTATCAACCCCTAAAAATGTCCTTGTCAAAATCTTTATATCAAAAAAAGTCCACCAGAAAATTGCTAACCCCAAAAAAGTCCCAAGCCGCAAATTTCAAACCCCAAAAAGGTCTTCGCACCTCCCTGTCACTGATACCCCTGAGTATCCCCCCTGGGCCTCTCAGATGTATTCACCACGAGTCTTCGGCTCATTATGCATATTGAGATTAAATAAAGTCAAAAACAACAACAACCATATGCATTGTTATTTGATTGTAGTGGCCAACTGCTCCATTGAAGTTCTCAATGGCAAAACTTCACCTTGTTCCTTGTACTTCATATCCCTGGACTTTGTGGCCAAAAACATCACAATGGTTGAATCACTCTGTGGCTTCCCTGACATTGTTGGTAAAGACATCTTTGATCAAGTCAACAGCAATGAAGGTTTTACTCACCAATACACTCCAAACAATGCAGTTATTCTGTGACGCATATGGAAACCTGGTGTTGAGCAGGCTCAATTTGACGGGACAATGTATGGCTGTCAATCAAATAGATTATCTGAAATACTTTCCTTTTATATCTGAGCTTGACCTGAGCCACTGTCGACTTGGAAAAAGTCACGAGTTGTTGGTATATGTGTTTAAAATGCCAAGGTATGTAACCGTAAGAGAAGTATACAGACACACATTGATGATTTCAGCAAGTGTCTACTTCTGCAATATATGCTACAACATGTACTTGTGATAACTGTAAATTATTGTTCCTGCCGACTTAATAAAACGTAGATGTACATTGTAGATTTCAATATAAGTTTAGCAACAACAAAATTATTACAGAGGTGGATACAGGTGATGTTGCACCATGTGTCCAGTAGCGATTCCAAGGGTGGTTCCATGGGTTCCATGGAACCCCCCTTTGTGAAGCCGATCTTGTTCTTCTGCTAAGCATAATGAAATTGAAATTATGGTTTGTTCTTCAAATGCAGGAAGTAGCATTTCTGGAACCCCCCTTTTTAAAATCCTGGATACACCACTGGTGTCTGTATCTTTAGGAACAAATAACTTTACATTGCATTGAATTATCAGGGCCGTACACAACCCAAAATTCAAGATACAAAATGTAGATCAGTTCTCAGTACTTTTTGGTATCTTTATCTCCTTGCTAGGGGGGGGGGGGGGGGGGGGGGGGGGGGGGGGGGGGGGGGGGGGGGGGGGGGGGGGGGGGGGGGGGGGGGGGGGGGGGGGGGGGGGGGGGGGGGGGGGGGGGGGGGGGGGACTGCCCCCACTGCCCCTGTGCTGTGTACAGCCCTGATTATTCACATCATATCAGTCTTATAATTATGTATGTGTTCTCTTCTACAGTTTGACCAGGTTGAACCTGAAGGACAACTGTCTAAATGATAGCGACATTAAACTATTTACACTACCTCTACGTGTCATGAAAGTAGGACCTTGTAACATGTCATTGCTGGATTTGTCTTGCAATCCTGGGATAACCGATACCTCTGTGAGATACCTAGTTACAAGTTTCAGATTGCTTACCGGCCTGAACCTATCTGGCACTAGTGTAACAATAAAACATGGTGTAGCCAAACTTACAAGAGAAACGAATTTGATTCTAAATTCAAAAGTAAGAACTTGCTCCTTGTATTTCTTTGCTTCTCTATTGTATTTTACCTGGTTTCTTTTCGTGTCAGTAACTGTTTAATGTTGTCTGAAGTTTGCAGGTTTTGGTGAAGAGAACCAAATCACAACTGATGGCTGGGCTGCATCAGTCATTGCAAACTGGACAACTACTATAAAAACAGTCAAGAAAGAACCAAGCACAACTAATACAAAAGTTCAGTCTTTTTATGCAATGAAGACTAAAGCAAAGACTCTCCAAGGAACTAACTCTAACAATTGCAAATTCAAGGAAATGGAACAAGTTCCAGTCATAATACTACATAATGCATTAAGCTTGGCTAAGAGATCTCAGGGTACAGCGATGGTTGAAATATCACAGGAAAATGAACGGAAGAATGGAAAGGGACAAGACAGTGAAACCAAACATGCATCATATATTAAGCACAAAAGAAAGAAGCAAAGCTCAGGTGATGACAAGAAACCATTAATGGATTTGGATGAGGATATGATGCAGTCATATTTAAGCAGCAGTGGTATTGTGACTTATTCTGACAATAAGAAACGAAAACTAACATTAGCCAACTTATAGTTATAGTTGATATTTATTAGTAGAAATTGAACACAACCTAACGTGTTCTGAAGAGATGTATAGAAGAAATATCGATACATTTACTCAAGCTCGGCTTCAATAAAGTGTAAATAATATTATGTACAAATATCAACAAGACTGTGAACACATGTTGACAATAGTAAGCTGAATTGAGGCTTACCCCGAGTAAATGTGTCTTCTCGTAAGGAAACACAGTAGTATTTCAATAACTTGTAAAAGGTAGTGATTCCAATAAACCTGGGCACTACTGATCTGATTAGCTGTCAGTGTTTATTAGATGCAAAGGAACTAAAGAAAACAAAAGAGTGAGTGTCTAATAGTGTGTACTGGTGTAGTTAGTAAAGCCCAGGTTTATTGGAATCACTCTACAATAATAAATGAATAAATAGATCCACCTTTCGCAAACTCAAACTTCCAAGATTTATCTTTTCGAACTCGATGTATTCACTATAAGATAATACATCTGAAATCTTCAGTAGCCTCTATATAACAATAGCAACATAAATTAGAAAGAGGAAGATGCATATGGTGGATATGAAAAAGGAAGAAAGACTTGAATAATGACAAATCCATGTTGGTTTAAATTCTGTTTAATATATTTGTTTGTTCAAATTTTCAATGAATTACAATTTACACCAAACATAATTAATTAGTAGTTCCAATATAATCTATTTTGGAATCATAGCAGTTTAATATTAACAAATATACCAAAAAATAAGACTCTTACATACACTAACTAACTAATGTATTGTAATGGCTGAATATCGGGTTTCAGACCCCATGGATAGATCCTTTGTTAATACTAGTATATAATAAAATAGCTTTTAGGGGTTCATACAGATGATATCAACTCCATTGAATTAATGAACTATCTAGGGGGCACGAACTTTCTATTGTTATGACCCTTAGATTTGAGAATAAATGGCACCTAAATGGAAACCTTGGGACTCTAATACCTACTCTTAATATTTAAGGACCTCAAACCTTCCCATAATCCTCTGAAAGCAGCAACTAAATTCTACTGGAAAACAGCATAAAAATATATTTCTTTACAATGATTTTGTTTATTTTATGATGAAAAGGTATTTCAAGAGGAAGTGCAATGTTAACTATCACTGGATAATTACTACCAGCTATCATCTGGAATTCTTTCAGAAAATTATGAACTCTTGTACTTGTTCTCATCGCTCACAGGGTTTGGCTTGAACACGGTAAAACTTAGTACCAACGGGAACATGGAACCTATTATGTGCCTGTGTAGAGATAGAAAGCAGAGATTAAATGAAGGGGTGCATGTAAGAACATGGAACCTATTATGTGCCTGTGTAGAGATAGAAAGCAGAGATTAAATGGCAGGGTCCATGCGGGAGCAATGTAAGACAGTGATCACTGTTGGATCTCTTGTATGGCGGACCTCTTCTATTAAACGAGACGTCTGACATTAGAGTTGTTTATCCTCTTATGAGACGTCTGACATTAGAGTTGTTTTCATATGAGTGGGAAGTAGTTATTGTACGGTTCGTGCCGTGATGGTACCGTGCCGTGATCATGCGGCATCCAAGCATTCTGATTGTTTGAGCGTTGGTTTTGCGCGCTGTGATTGGTTGAATAGATGTCTTCGATTCCGTACCGTGACCGTAATTCCGTACCATAGGTTTTCCACTCATACGAATTATAATAATAAATAGAGATTATTAGTCGGTTAAGCATCTAATACGGCTGTGTATTTTTACGAGTCATTTGGTATTTTGGAGAGCCTTTAGGCGAGCCAAAATACATGACGAGTAAAAATTCACAGCCATATTAGATGCTTAACCGACTAATAAGTTATTTATTATATATTTTGTCAAAGAAACTAGCTATTTTGGTGAAAGAAAAACAACAAATTACAGTGAAATTTCTGTACGAGCGCGCGCTAGCCAAAACTGTCAATTTCTCGCGCGCTGATTGGTTAATTTTCATCACACGATTCTGCATGAATGATTGGGAAGCCAGTTTGAAGTAACTACCCAAAATATGGTACCATATTTCACGCGTTCTTGTGCATATTTCGTGCGTTCTTTGACAAAAAATATAATAATAATAATAATAATAGGGAAAATGACTCTAGCAGTTATGCCTTGTGTTAAGTTTGATGGTAACATACATCAATCACTGCTGGAGAGGATTTGTTCCCTCTCCCCAGTACCTTTTTAGCTTGACAGTACTCTTTGTCTGAAAGTTGGGCTAGCACCCAGTCGCGTCTCTTGATACCACCTAAACGTACCAATAGGGAGTTTAAGCTTTGCAAAATCTACGACGGCGACGTCAACCGGAAGTGTAAATAACTTCTGTTCGGAGTTTCATACCTTCATAGTTGGTATTCCCTGTGGATGAAGTAACCTCACAGACTTAGGCTTGGACTAAATCTCTAATGTACAAAACTGCGAACAGAAGTTATTTACACTTCCGGTTGACGTCACCGTCATAGATTTTGTAAAGCTTAAAGTGCCTATGAAACGAAAATGTCGATCCTTGTTTTATTGTACATTATTGTTGTTTGGTCTTTCTCTGAACATTTGCTGTATTTAAACATCGACTTTGAGAGTGCGAACATTTTCTTTTCGCGTTTCGAAAATTATCATTTTCAACCAAAATGTGTGACAAGAGACTGGGCCCTTGACAATGGCTCGGTGACGTCAAGATGTTTGCATGCCTTTGTTGTGCACAACTCTTGACGTCATATTTCTATAGTTTGACCGTGCGGGAATTGTCGCACTTTGAAACCCAAAATGCCCAACTTTGTGAGCGAAATAAAAAATGTTCCCATAGCTCAATTTACTTTTTATTAACGCCATGTAAACAAGCTAATAGTAAACTTTCGTAGTAGCAAATAAATACGGGGTCTGTTTTTTCGTTTCATAGGCACTTTAAACTCCTAATCTCATTTTCAATGCGGAGACAAGTTTGAATAGTGATGTACCGAAGGTTGAAGAAAGTGAGTTTGGCACACAACAATAATTACGTTTCCCCATGTTTTACAGTAAATAGACAGTAATGGCATCCCGTAGAACAGTCCCATAATTCCCTGTGAACTTCAAAATGGTGAATACTGATATGATGCTAATGATTAATCAAAAGTGAAGATACATGCAATAATAATATTGTACATATTAAAGTAATGATGATGATACTTAAAATGATGATGATGATAATCCTCAAACTACATATATACCAATGAAACATGATTGAAGTGTGTGCCCACCCGCTGCAATTGTTGCAAGCCAACTTATGCAAGTACAATGCAATCCTTCACTCACTCGCAACAAATTGCAAGAGGTGGACACACAATGAAACAGCACATGTTGCAGGCGCAATATTGTGCGCAGTGTTGCACCGTACATACATGTATACACAGTGTGTCTGTATATACACAGTGTGTCTGCACAAATATCATGCTAGCTAAGTGAAGGTAATAATGGTACAAGACAATATACATATATCAAGTAATTAAGAGAGGATATCAGTAAGAATCGAGATTCGCCGGTCAACTAAAAAAAATCGAATTTAATTTTCTTTCGCCATATCATTCCTTTCGATGACCTCTTTTAGGGAAAAATACTAAAAAGTTCCAGCGATTTTTATTTTAGGAGAAATTTGCAGTTTTTAAAAACCCACCTGATGACTGAAAATTTTCGGCTAAATTATAAGGCAACTTTGAACAGTCGGTGTGTGTTAATCTATATCACTACAACAACGACATTCGGCATACTTAATAAACGTTTCTTGGTCTTTGCAACTGTAGTATTAATTTTTGTGTAACTTTTGTAGTTATTTTTCAAATTTGGTTTTAAAAAGGTGTACTGAGCGCCATGAACGGAACGTTGAAATATAGGCAATGTTTGAGGTACGAAAACGGATTCTGGTACCTAATTCTTTGAGGAAAACGCCATGCCCCAGGAAAGCTTCACCTTTGCTCTTTCAGTTTAGAAAGTTTCAACTTTGAGAATTCAATGTAGCATTTTTGAGAAATAAAACTATTATGCTTGGGACTGCCAAAATTAGCATTAATTTCGGCCTTTCGCAGACATTTTTGTCATTAAAACACAAAACTTAATGCCAAAACACGACTATCTTGCACTTTTAGTTGATCGCTGCCAACAGATAACAATCTTGGAGTTAATAGGAATGATTTTCAACAATATTTGAGCTATTTCAGCCACATTAAGCTCCTAAAATAGTGAAAATTAGCATATTCATTGGTCAAATAAACACTGTAGTACTGGCCGTTTCCGAAAATTATGGTTCTTCACTTTGAAATGCTTAGAATTTGCTCCAAATAAGATTTACAAACAATTAAGCTGATTTATACTTAAAACTGGCGCTTATTCATGAAGAGTTTGGATATTTTGACTGGATGCTCCACTTTGTTGACAAGCCAATTATGTAACGCAATGTAACTGCTGCAAGTCACGCTACTGCCCTTCGAATACTTTTTTTGCGGCATGAAATAATAGTTTTAATCATAAAATATAAAACAAAACAGAATTCATACTTGCTTGAAAGGGTGGAATTTCGTATAAATGTCGTTTAGACAAAATTCGTATTTTTTTCTGTGAGATGCTATTATCTGATCGACAATCTATGCTAATTTTAACTTTTGGCGAGAGTTATTTACGATTCATTGTTGAAAGGCATTCCTATTGACTCGAAGATTGTTTTCCATCAGCAGCAATCAACTGAAAGTGAAAGATAGTCGTGTTTTGGCATTACGTTTTGTGTTTGGACGACAAAAATGACCGCGATAGGTCGAAATTAATGCTAATTTTGGCAGTCCCAAGCATAATAGTTTTATTTCTCAAAAATGCTACATTGAATTCTCAAAGTTGAAACTTTCTAAACTGAAAGAGCAAAGGTGAAACTTTCCTGGGGCATGGCGTTTTCCTCAAAGAATTAGGTACCAGATTCCGTTTTCGTACCTCAAACATTGCCTATATTTCAACGTTCCGTTCATGGCGCTCAGTACACCTTTTTAAAACCAAATTTGAAAAATAACTACAAAAGTTACACAAAAATTAATACTACAGTTGCAAAGACCAAGAAACGTTTATTAAGTATGCCGAATGTCGTTGTTGTAGTGTTAGAGGTAAACACACACCGACTGTTCCAAGTTGCCTTATAATTTAGCCAAAAATTTTCAGTCATCAGGCGGGTTTTTGAAAACTGCAAATTTCTTCTAAAATAAAAATCGCTGGAACTTTTTAGTATTTTTCCCTAAAAGAGGTCATCGATAGGAATGATATGGCGAAAGAAAATTAAATTCGATTTTTTTTAGTTGACCGGCGAATCTCGATTCTTACTGATATCCTCTCTTAAGTATTTAGAAAACATTGTAATTAAATAGAAATGTGTGTAATAAATTTAAATTAAAAAATAAAAAAAAATAAAAAATTGGTACAAGACAAAGTAAAAAGTCCCATACTTGTAGCCAGATCTAGTGCACCCATGGAGTCTGGATGCAAGAAGTAAAGCGTAGATCCAGTGCTAAAGACAAGGTAGTTCTCATATCTTGGATCATACACTAACAAGATCAGGTCACCACACTGAAAACTGTAGAATAAACAAGGTATTGGTTATCAATGCCGCACTAATGTCATAAATAAATAAATAAATACACTTTATCAGGCTAACTAGAATTACATATGTAATTTTCATCTAGGCCCTAGTAGTATAGATCAGGCCACACACTGGAACTTCGTGCCCTACTCTTAGTCGAACAGTGGTGTGGGTTCTTTTACGTCCCTCTGGTGCAATGTAGTGGAGTGTGGAGAGACGCCATGGTCTTCCAGAAGGTTGAGCTAGGCATTGACTGAGATAGTTGCCAGTTACTGTAGTTTGGGATGGTGATTACTATGATATAGACTGAATGCAATAATGGCGTCCAATATTTCAATTGCCATTGTTCTGGACTGATTAGCCTCATACAGGTGAAAATGCTTTTGTGTTTCCACTTGAACACGAGGTTAGTTGGTCCAGAACAATGGCAATTGAAATTGGACGCTATTATCGCATTCGGTCTATATATGTATTGGAATACATGATACTCACTCCTTGAGAGAGACTTTATCGGGCTTGTGAGCCTCTGCACTACCAGCACCAGTGGTTTGCTGTGAATTATGGTGTATATTAGAACTGTATTAGTAATACAAGGGCCATCAAATATCATTTCTTTATCATAAAAATAGGAGAAAATGAAGCTGCTTTACATCAGTCTGCCTGCAGTGCAAGCATCCTTGGAAACTCTGGGGTATATTCTGTCGCTCATTACTCGCTCCCAGAGAAATACCCCTGGGAACGAAGTCTGTTGGAACTTGTTCCGGAAGTCAAAATTCAATATGGTGGCTGTCCAACAAAGCAGAATAATAATAATAATAATAATAATAATAATAATAATATATATAATAATAATATAATAATAATATATAATGATAATAATAATATACATGATACTGATTGGTCGACCTTCCTAGGTTAACCAATCACGACCAATCAGAAACAAGAGTGATTTTGGTACTTTTAAGAGTGATTTTGAGTTCCAGAACATTAGTTCCAACAGACTTCGTTCCAACGGGCATTTTTCTGGGAGCAAGTAATGAGTGACAGAATATACCTCTGGGTTTCTGAGGATGCAGTGCAAGGGCCTATTAATTATCTAATCATATTCATTTTGAAATCACTAGTAAATCCTGCAATCTGATTGGCTAAAAATGGTGCGATTAAATCATTAATTGCACTATTTTGGATCATTAATTGCACCAATTTTTTTATTTTCGCACAGAAACTCTAATTTTATTAAATTCAAACGATTCTTCATAAAAAGTAATTTGTAATTTAGAATGAAAGAGTTGTATTTTAGGCATCAAAATTATTCTTATTATTGCAACTTACCACCTAAATATAACGAGTGTATTTGAAAAGATTTCAAAATGAATATGATTAATAGGTAATTGAACTTCGTGTCGTGCAATTTTGGTCTGAAATCATACTCGTGATAACAAATTGCACTCCCGCTACGCGGTCGTGCAATTTTGTAATCACTCGTATGATTTCAGACCAAATTGCACTCCACTCAGTTCTATTACCATTACTAATCAGTGGTGGTAAAGCCATTGGCTAATCTGCAATGAACTTTGTTAAGGTGATTCCCTTGAAATAGAAGCAAATCCTAGAATTTTCTATAACTTGGCATGGTGATACATTACGGTATTGAGTTTCAAAAAATACACTAAAAACAGGGGGTCACCGCGCTCATTTTTGCTGTACGCTGCTTTGAAAGTATGGTATTTTAGGTCTTTCAGTCGAGTCTCGCGTGACATCGGGATCGGGTAAATAATTTTCCACAACTTAAAAGACAAACTATTAATAATGAACTAAAGTGGTTGCTATAGCTTTTGTATCTCTAGCCTACCGTCTGATAGTAAGAAAATGCTCGAATTTTGCATAGTTGTCGAAAAATAGAACAAAAAACACAGATGTTCGAACCACCGAGAGGGTCTAAAAATCGATACTCCGTATGCTTTCATTCAATTTTTTAAATGTTTGAAATCCTAACTTTTTTTAATACTTTGCTATATACTAGAGAACTATGGTGTGATGAAAGTTATTGAATAAAAAATGGGGGTCACCGTGCTCGTTTTCGATTTATTTTCAGAAAACTTCAGTTACACTTGAAATATTTAACGATTTCCAATGGTCTCCAATGTGCGCGAGCTCGATGGCGTAAGTTAGCGCGCGCTCATCAACTAAAATGTTATTCAGAATCGTGCGCAGTAGAGCGTGCGCAATGCAATTCAAGGGAATCACCTTAATGAACTTATTGGGATTAGCCTTATTTAATCATGGATAACACTTATCAATGTACTCTCCCTGCAAGAACATCGTAAGGGATTTTTGGTCTAGAGTTCAAGGTCTTGATGACTATTTTAATGATAGAACTATAGGGACACAACAATGGTTCATTCATCAGGAGAGTTCTCCCAGAAGACTTTAGAGACTTACAAGTTGTTGCTTTAGTATTTTTATCTGCTCATCTTTACTCACTAAAGCCTAAACACAAGATAAAAATTATTTGTGATCACTGGTGAATATTTACCGATAATCACTAAGACTGAGGCGAATAATTGTTTTACCGGTAGTATAATTTTAGATTTGAATATCAGAGAAAAGACAAAATTCAGTATTATTATTATTAGAAACGTTTTATGTTTTACTTTCGCTTTTAAATCTGATTAGCTCAAAAGCGAACCTCGTAATCACCACTCCAGCAGTGATTATCGTCTCTTATTATACGATTGACTCAGTTTTCTTTGTTCTTCATAGGGCTTTATATCCCATGTTATACTCTGCTCAATACAAATTCAAGGGCTTTATACAGTTATTGCCCTCCTCATTACATATTCAAGGGGTTTATCCAGATAAATCCCTCCTCAATACATATTGAAGGGCTTTATCCAGATAAATCCCTCGACCTATACTTCCCTTGGTCATCTACCGGTATGTGTGGGATTTAAGACTTAGAAATTTTTCTACCACAACCCAATTTTGAAGAAAAAAAGTTTGATAAATGAACCCGGGAATCAAACCCAAGACCTTTCGTATACCCACACTGCGCTTTACCTGTATAGCCTACTGGGCTGACTGGTGGGATGTTGCGGGGGGGGTCATTTACAGCTAATTTACGTCATATGTGACCAGTAAATCGGAACATTCAAATGAAGTTTTGAAGTCTAGACTCGAGTCTCGAACATTCAGACAGAAAAATCAAATCTCCACGAATATATCCATAAGAAAAAAGTATCAGATATCTGTTTACTCAGGCTGTTATGATTGCAGAGTATGTAGGCTTAGCTGGCACAAATTTTCATCCAATTTAATTTTAATTTTATGAACGTTTTTGAGAAAATATTTAGTGGTCTGTAGGAGATTCCGTTGGACTTTGCAATGTTCAAACCGTTATTTGAAATGTTGATTTCAAATGTTCGAATTACTGGTCATGCGTGACATAAATTAGCTGTAAATGGCTAACAATAATGAAGATCATTATAGCTATTAGTATTGCAATTATGTGAAAACCTCTTCAATCATATGTATAATGAGTCAGATAAATACCGAGAATGGAGTCAATAAGCCTATAAATCCCTCAGGCCAATGACCCTCAGGCCAATGACCCTCAGGCCAATGACCCTCGGGACTAAAGGCTCAATGCCTCCATTCTGGGTATTTGTCTCTTACATAATCACTGAACGGTCCGTCTAACCTGCTTAGCTTGGTGGAGTATGGGGTTAACCTCGCCTTCTTCAAACCGACGAAGTGCTTGACATATTGCTTCTGAAGAAGATGACACAAACATGTGTTTATATGATGAAAGGCAGAGCACAGTTGCAGTCGTAAAGTCGTGAGTAATGTCAAATCATATGAAATAATTTTGGTATGTATGGATAGGTTAACTTCGGTCGATTTGGTAGTGGCTAATTCTAATATTCAATTTCCTTCGGATGGATGGATTAAGGTATCAGGGTACCCCAAAAAACCTTTCAAAGCACCGGTTTCAGATAAATTGCGGCTGTATGGGACCTCGGCGATTATTAATAGTGATGTGAAAATCTGAACTTTTTTACCTATTTCAAATATACTGTTTTTGTTCTAAAACTTAATTGTTTTATTGAATTCTGCATTTATTCAGCTTTCAGAAAATGTATACTTTATAGAGGTTTTAGCGTAACGAGTACGTGCTAGAGCATGTTGCGTGCATGATGGTCGTTTGGGGTACCCTGATACCTTAATATGGATGGATATGGATGGATGGATGGATGAATGAATATATGGGAGGATTCATGGGTAGATGGAAGGAAGGGAAGAATAAAGAAAAGATGGTAAAAAGGATGGAACTACCAGGATGTAAATACTAACCTTGTTGGGACTCTAACTTTGCACGTGCGGTTTGGTACTCCTGAAATTAAATGTGGTTAAATGTAATTTAGACAAAGTTAAAATCGAGGCTTGCTGGTCAGCGGTTCAACCTGCTGCTGCGGGGTGCCCTCCCTCTTGTTGCAGGGCTGGCACGTGGCTTTTGTTGTGGATTGTGCGATCCATTGCTGCTGTTCTATACAACACTTCAAGCATTTACTATTCTGATTACGTTTCTGCTTACCTGTTCAAGTTGTGCTATCCTTTGTTCGTAGCTGAATGTTGATATATCAGACTGCTTTCTATAGAAGTAGAATATAAATAACATTATAAGAGTGACAAACCATCTACTGCAACCCCGTTGGATCAGTCTTTTGTGCAGAAGAAGGTCATGGGTTCATTTCTTGGACAATCAATCAGATTTCGTATGACTATGAAAAACTTACGGCTCAGACGTGCGGTGCCGTGAACATGATTTAGGAGTTCTAACGAATCCGTGCTGTGACCGTGCCATACCGCGCGCCGTGGTTTTTCACAGTCATACGAAATCTGCTCTAACACTGTTGTAGTGACACTGACATGTGATCATAAAATATACTTACTTAGAATCTTCCATTTCTGTGTCCTCTAGCTGATATTGTTGACTCGTTCCAGCCTCCCACATCTGTCTTTCCACTTCCAACAATAACAATGCATTTGCTTTTTCCTTTTGTAATTGATTCTTGAATCCCATTTCCCTTTCATTCCATTTTGTCTCGGCTTGCTGAAGCTTAAGTTCTACTGCATTCAATTTCTCTTCTTTCTCTTGTAAACTCAATAGTTGTAGCTCCCGTTCTTTAATCATAGATTCCCTTTCACGTTCAAAATGGTGCAACTTCTCTTTCTGTTTCTCATTTACCATTTCCATTTCTTTCATTTTTTCGTTTAATTGAGTAACGATGTGCTTTTTCTCTTTTGTTACACTCAGTATGATAGTATTAAACCGAGTTTGCTGTTCCTCTTCTGACTTGTTCCGGATTTCTTTTTGTTTCCTCAAAGTATTCTGCTGTTCCTCACACTTTGTCTTGTACTCTTCCAATATCGCTTGGAGTTTCTGGAACTTGTCCACACTCTGTGCCTCTATACCATTCTTCTCCTCAGAAACTCTCTGTAACTCCACTGCAATAGTATTTCTCTCTAATTCTAACTGGGATTTAAGATTCAATATTTCATTTTTTTCCAATTCATATTTGTCATTGACTTGTTTCATAACTTGTTCATATTCTCCTTTAATTCTCTCGGTAGATATTCTGGCTATTGCGGTCTTGATGTCATCGATATATGCCTGGACATCCTTCCATGCTTCTTCCAACTCTTGGTTCATTCTACAACTAGAGATAAAATCTTTACTTAAAGTGAGTTCTTGACGTAGTGATTCCATGGTAGTCTCCAATACATCTTTGATATTCGTTTTAAAAGTCACTAGTTTTTCATTATCCTTTATTACTCTAGTGTAATTCAATGTAGTCTTGGCCAATTCATCTTCTAAGTCTTGCACTCTACTCTCAAGTTCAGCAATAGATTCTTTGTCTTTTAATGAGGCAGTCTTTCTGTCATCCAGTACCTCGCTACAGATCAGTTTTTCCTCTA
>JAUJYZ010001085.1:272500-480000 GCA_033675265.1 Actinostola sp. cb2023 | reverse complement strand
GAAACAAAGTCTAATAAACATTCTTGTTGTTTGTAAGTTATAAGGTCATTTGTCGCTTGGTAATAGTTAGTAAAGTGGTTCGTAAGGTTTCGTCAAGCGTAAAAAGACTCAGAAAAATACCGAGCCCAGACGGGAATTGAAATCCCTCCCTTGCGGATTGCTTTGTGCATGAACTGTCCAACCACCCTGATCAGCTACAAGTGTCTTTTGTGGTGGATGGCCTGCGGCATGGCTTTAAACTGGGCTTTCAGAAGTTTCACCAACTTCAGTCGGCCAAGAAAAACAAACCGTCAGCCTACCAGTATCCCCATGTGATTGATGAGTACCTACATTATGAGGTGTCTTTGCGTAGAGTTGCGGGCCCCTTCTCCTTTCCCCCGATGCCTAACCTACATATTAGCAGTTTTGGTGTAATTCCCAAAAAAGGTCAACCTGGGAAATGGCGGCTAATTCTAGATTTATCCTCCCCGGGGGGTGGAAGCGTGAACGACGGCATCGATCCAGCGGATTTTTCGCTGCAGTACATTAGGATCGATCAGATCATAAGCATGGTTAGTCAGTATGGCCAAGGGGCTCTAATGGCCAAGTTTGATGTGGAGGCGGCTTACCGGAACATTGCTGTACATCCCCCCGACCGTTATTTACTAGGCATGAGATGGCGTAACCAATATTATGTGGATCTGACTCTCCCTTTTGGTCTACGTTCAGCTCCATTCATTTTTAATTCAGTAGTGACCATGGTAGAATGGATCTTACAGCACAATTACAATGTCTCTGATTTGGTCCACTATTTAGACGATTTTATTTTGGCTGGGCCTCCCGATTCTGAACAATGCCTCCAAAATCTAAATATTGCGCTACAAGTGTGTAAAAGGTTAGGTCTTCCACTCCATCCGAAAAAGTGTGAGGGCCCTTGCTCTACCTTGACAGTTTTAGGTATTGAGCTAGACTCAGTAAATTTTATAGCTCGGCTCCCTTCAGACAAACTGTGTGCCTTACGTCATCTTATCGATTCCTGGGTGTCGCGTCGTTGGTGCGATAGGCGACAATTAGAATCCTTAATTGGCCATTTACATCACGCGTCAAAAGTGGTCTGGCCTGGTCGCTCGTTTGTACGCCGCATGATCGACTTACTTTGTTGCTTCCGAAAGAGGGACCATCCTATTCGTTTGAACAAGGAGTTTCATCTGGATCTCCAATGGTGGAAGCAGTACCTCTTGGATTGGCATGGTGTTCGCTTTTGGTTGTTCCCAGGTATGGCCGCTACAACAGACCTGGAAGTAACGTCTGATGCTGCTGGTGCAGTGGGCTATGGTGCTTACTACAATAGAGATTGGTTCAATGGCCGATGGTCCCCCTGTCAGCTTCAGTACTCTATTGCCTACAAGGAACTCTTCCCGGTAGTAATAGCTGCTCATGTATGGGGCCATACGTGGGCCCGACAACATGTCTTGTTTCGCTCGGATAATGAGGCGGTCGTTTTTATTTTGTTGTCCAGGACGTCACGGGTACCCGGCATCATGTGTCTGGTTCGCAGCCTTCTCATGGCAGCAGCCCAGTTCAATTTTACCTTCTCTGCCCAACACATTCCAGGCATACAAAATAAGGTGGCTGATGCTCTTTCTCGCTTCCATTGGCAGGTATTCTGGCAGTTGGTTCCCAAAGCCAGGTCCTCCCCAGCCTCGATTCCCATGCAGCTGCTGGAGGAGCTAATCGTATCCGATTAGAACTACGTTGCCAGAACTTCCTCTCTGAAGGCCTTGCATTGTCAACCCGCAAGACCTATGCCTCTGCTAAAAACAAATTTATTAACTTTTGTCTTCAACTTGGAAAAGTTCACCCTAATGGCTCACCATGTCCAGCTGAGGAATGGACCCTTTTTCTCTTTGTCACATCCTTGGCTGAATCTGTTCGGCATTCAACCATCAAAGTCTATCTGTCAGCTGTGAGGTCCCTCCACATTGAGCAGGGTTTGCCGGACCCTCTACTCAACTGCCTACAACTTCAGAGAGTGGTGCGAGGGATCAAATGCACACAAGGCTGTTCTTCGTATCAACGCCTTCCCATCACCGACGAAATCATGATGGTCATCTTCAGATCACTGGATTTGGGTCGTCCAGATCATCGCATGTTCTGGGCAGCTTGTACGCTTGCCTACTTCGGCTTCCTCCGATCTGCCGAATTCACTGTACCAAACTTGGCAAGTTTTTCCCAAGCTATTCATCTGGAGCCAAAAGATGTGGCAGTGGATTCCCTCACCTCACCATCCAGCATGAGGATCACAATCAAGGCTTCAAAAACTGACCCATTTCGCAAAGGGTGCTGCATTCACATTGGTTTGGGTAAATACCCCATGTGTGCTGTGCAGGCTATGATGACTTACTTATCATCTAGAGGGAATGGACCTGGTCCCCTCTTCTTACTAAATGATGGGCAGCCTTTGACACGAACCCTTCTTACTAGCCAGCTTCGTCAAATTTTAGATGCTGCAGGAATCCCTGGCAATTACTCAAGTCACAGTTTTCGCATTGGCGCTGCAACAGTGGCTGCACGCAATGGTATCCCAGATCACCTCATTCAAACCTTGGGTCGATGGAAAAGCAATGCTTATCAACTGTATATAAGAACACCTACAGAAGCTTTGGCCAACTTGTCACTTCAGCTGGCCTAAGTATGTGTGGCGACCTGGGTATGTATGTCAGTAGCTTAACTTGTGTGTGGGGATGATGGTGCTTGGGGGTGTTTGGGGTTGGAGGTTACCTGTGCTCTCCTCTCACAGACCCCTCCTTCTCCAAGCACCTTGGAGGATGGGTTTGGTGGTGGGCTGTGACAGGGTTGCCATGGTAACCTTGCATCGCTAGCTTGTAGTTCAGGAGTTGCCATGGTAACTGAGTAGTTGTAGGTCTTGGCATCCCCACCCTATTGGCCCCTACCTCCAAGCTCATCTATTGGTGATGAGTTTGACCTGTATTCTTGTTGTTGTTGTCATTGTTCTTGTTGTTCTGAATGAATGAATGATAACACCAACTATCACTTACCAAATATAAGAGCAAATTCTTCTCTTCTGGCACTTTCTTCTGAATGCATTTGGCAGACACTTTCATGAAGTTTGCTTGCCCACTGAAATATAGGACACAAAATATCGATGTATTAGAACAGCACTATTGACAAACAATGAAATATGTACATCAACACTGATACCTTTAAAAACTGTGATGAGAACCTACGACGACGAACAACTTCAGCACTTGCAAGAATGTACAGCTTTGGTGCCTCACTCACTTGATCAAGAATATCAAGTCTGAGAAGAACAAAATAAAATTAATTTAAAATAAATTTAAAATAAATTTAAAAAATATTATATCTTTAGTGAGCATCACTAGTATAGGGAGGGTGGGGCCCGGGGTGGCAAATGCCCCCCTAAATTTTTGGTAATTAAAAGATGTTTGTTTGTTTCTGTTTGTTTGCTGTTTTTTTTTTTTTTTGTTTTTTACTTATTTTTTATTCTGGGTGTCCCCCCCCCCCCCCCCCCCCCCCCCCCCCCCCCCCCCCCATCCCCCCCCCCCCATCTCCCCCCCCCCAATTCCTGGGTCCTCGTTACACCCCTGGTGAGCATATAGAAAGATCTACGTACATTTATTATTACTACCATTTGCAAGCAAGCGTGGAGCATGGATATTTTTTTCTGTTTGTTTACGTTTTGAAACTCTAGACTGCATGCCCAAAACAACATCTAAGTGGCAAGACAATCAATCATTTCAAAACGGAAACAAACAGCGAAAAAATGTCCACGCTCCACGCTTGCTTATAAATGGTAGTATTGAAACCTCCTCACAACAGCGGAGAGTTTTGACTTTACATACATGAGGGGGAAGTTGGGGGGTAGCTGATACCATAATATCGCACAAAAAATCGACGGATACCACAATACCACGAGCCCCCATGTCCCCCTCTTATATGTACGCAATAATAAAAGGTTATCCTACCTTCTTTTTACTCTGCGAATGTTCTCGTGATATATGATCAAGGTGCTGTCAGCGTCACATACTTTCCTCTCTATATACATTATCCACCTGTAGGCATAATACGGTAGCAAAGTTACACATATGCAATCAAATTAATGTTTATTGCTTATATTGCGCATTTTAACATTTGAATATGATCAAATGCGCATTACACAACACTAGAAATAATTATATACAAATGATAAAAGATGTCCAAACCTTACTAACTTACGAAAACTACCCCCCCTAAACTAAATTATCAATGTAATATATACTCATTATTATAAATAAAAATATAAAAATAAAAATAAATCAAATGGTTTATATACAAATAAAGGTACCTTAGTCTTGTATGTAGGTTGATAGACAATTCCTCTTTAGCCTTAGCACAACGGCGAAGGTAATCCCTTTAATAGAAAATAACCATCAAAATGAGTTTAATACAATTCCAACAATCATAGTCATGTGCAAACTCTCATTAAGTTCATCCATGAAACATACAGCAATATGTAGAAATTCTGATCCTTTTGACTAAAATACATATATATATCAAAAACCTACTTTAAAATTATGGGATGGCTACGCTGATATTTTTTTCTAGTTGTCTTCCAGTGAGGCTTTATGAAAAAAATATCAGCGTAGCCATCCCATAATTTAAAGTAGGTTGTTGATATATGTGTATTTTAGTCAAAAGGATCAGAATTTCTGCATATTGCTGTATGCACATGTGTATGTACATATAGTATGTACATATAGTTTATTTAAACACGGTAAAATCATCAGTAACATAACAACATAAGTTGATATACAAACAAAATAAAAATATATGCATACTATTCTACATGAACTGCACACTGATTTACATGATTGCCGTGTGGGAATCTGATGTTCAGAGTGTCTAGTTTATTTCCCTTTTAAATTGGCCAATAGAGTCAAGGTTTCTGGTCTGTGATGGTAGGTTGTTCCATGTTTGAGCCCCGCTGTCAGTACATTAAGGAACTTTGTGAAGTACTATCTTAGGGTGCGTTCGATTGACCCTATTCCAGAATAGGAATACACGGAATAAACACTTCGATGCTTTTATTTCAGCACATTTGAAATTCCAAACTGTTCCTTGTAACTTTATTATGATACAACAAGGAATCGTTTCATTTTACAGTGGACAGTAGCTGCGCGACAGCGATTTAGGGATGTTATTCCGTGTATTCCTATTCTGGAATAAGGTCAATCGAACACACCCTTAATACCTGAGTTGAGAATGATTCTTCATCAACATCATAAGCTGTTTCTGATGACTAGCGCACAAGTCTGGTAACACTGATGCATCTCCAATGTTCTGTGCTCTGGTTTGGTTTTGAATGAAGCCCTGGAAAAGTTATACAAACTCATGAGACTTTGTGAAATGAGCTATATAACAACTTACTATTATTAAATAAACAAACATATGAGAGAAATGGAAATTGTACTAATAATAATAATAATAATAATAATAATAATAATAATAATAATAATAATAATAAATAATAAAAATAATAATAATAAATAATAATAATAATAATGATAAATAATAATAATAATAATAAATAATAATAATAATAATTTTTTTAAATAAAATAATAAAATCAATCATATATTACAATATAATAAAGTAGCTACTAAATAAATCTAAATATATTGGTAAATGTCTTGGTATAAGAATAAAAAAGAAGATGTAATAAGAGGTCATCGTAAAACTGTAAAAAAAACTACTAGAAAAAAAAAGAGAATAAATAATAATAAATAATAATAATAATAATAATAAATAATAATAATAATAATAATAATAATAAATAATAATAATAATAATAATAATAATAATAATAATAATAATAATAGTAATAATTAATAATAATAATAATAATTAATAATAATAATAATAAAGTTTGACACTTATATAGCACAAATATCTATATGAATATACACCTATTTCAAAAAAGGTTGTCGCGGACATCAGTCCATAAGCAATAGGTTATACGTCGTTGCAAGACCGAACTGCATTATGGTAGCAGCTTGGATAGCTAAAGAGGTATGAAAGGCTGTATGATATCGTACCTATTTCAATTTAAACAGGCCAAGACAAATTTTTAAATTGAGTTTTATGAAATATTTCTGGCATACATGTCATTCAAGCTGTTACCATAATGCAGTTCGGTCTTGGAACGACGTATAACCTATTGCCTATGGGCTGATGTCCCCGACAACCTTTTTTGAAATAGGTGTATAATCAAATGCACTTTGAGCCTTCTCTCTTCAAGTCAGTAGGTTAGGCCACACATACCGGGAACTTTGTACAAGAACACCAATACATGTAATACTAACTAACCTGCGCCATTTCTCCCTGTGACTGAACCAATTCCTGGACTCTCAGAAGCAGTTCCTGAAGACGCATTAATCTCTCATCTAGACCTTTGATTTCTTTCATACTGGAGTTATTTAGAGCTTCTTGAACCTATACAAGTATAGATGACATATTATTATCCATACTGTATTGTAACCATCGCACATTCTCATGACCACCAATCTCTTCTTCTAGCTGCCCATTAGCTGACTAGAGGGGAGAGAGGGTATTGATTTGCTGCAATTCGCCCTACAGAGTTCCCACTCGTCTGAAGGAATATAATTCCCTAATTTGCCATCACCATGGGAACCACGTACTACTACAACATTTATAACCGACGTCTGTCATGACACCTTCCAGTACACTGCTATCAAACTGTTCTACACCAGTATTACATTGCATCACCATGGCAACCATGCAATACTACAACATTTATAACCCACCTGCATGACATCTGTCATGACACCTTCCAGTACACTGCTATCAAACTGTTCTACAGCAGTATTACATTGCATCACCATGGCAACCATGCAATACTACAACATTTATAACCCACCTGCATGACCGTCTGTCATGACACCTTCCAGTACACTGCTATCAAACTGTTCTACAGCAGTATTACATTGCATCACCATGTCAACCATGCAATACTACAACATTTATAACCCACCTGCATGACGTCTGTCATGACACCTTCCAGTACACTGCTATCAAACTGTTCTACAGCAGTATTACATTGCATCACCATGGCAACCATGCAATACTACAACATTTATAACCCACCTGCATGACGTCTGTCATGACACGTTCCAGTACACTGCTATCAAACTGTTCTACAGCAGTATTACATTGCATCACCATGGCAACCATGCAATACTACAACATTTATAACCCACCTGCATGACGTCTGTCATGACACCTTCCAGTACACTGCTATCAAACTGTTCTACAGCAGTATTACATTGCATCACCATGTCGTGTAGGCTGTTCTTATTATCCTGAGCACTAATCCAATCAAGAAGACTTATTTCATCCCCAAACTCAGGTCTGTTAGCCTGTTTATTTGGCAATAAGCTGGGTAACACTGGGATCTTGGCAAGGACATGAAGAATTTCATCATAGCTAGAAGAAAGATTCAAATATTAGGAAAAGCTATTGATGATGATATCCACTAATGAATATGATGATGATGATGACAATGATACTGTAGGAGATGGAGTGATGACTACGATGACGATGATAATGATGTTGATAATGATGGTCAATGAACTGATGACATACTGTGTTGGTAATGATAACGGTGATGATGATAATTATTATTATTATTATAATGATGATGGTGATGATAATGATACTGGAGATGATGAAGTAATGACAATGATGATGACGACGATGATAATGATGCTGATAATGATGGTCAATGAACTGATGACATACTGTGTTGGTAATGATAATGGTGATGATGATAATAATAATAATAATTATTATTATAATTATGATGGTGATGATAATGATACTGGAGATGATGAAGTAATGACAATGATGATGATGACAATGATAATAATGTTGATAATGATGGTCAATGAGCTACATGTAATGCTGTGTTGGTAATGATGATGGTGGTGATGATAATGATGACAATAATACTGAAGATGACGATAGTGATGCTGATGATATATTATATTATATATTTATGGTAATGGTATTATAATAATAATATTAAAGATAGTGATGATGACATCATTATCATACCCTTTCAGTAGATCTAGATATTGTGATCTTGATTCCAAAAACTCCTTGTAACTCAACTCTACAGTAGTGGTTCTTTCATTGAATTCCCTGTCAAGCATTTGTACATAATTATGTAGATCACAGTTCATAACAAGTATCTATCTTATTACATTATCTACTATGTGACTGGACTATCATAAGAAACTTAATAATATTGTAGGTATGCAATCTTCTACATTTGTACAAACCAGATTGTACAACCAAATGTTCAATCACAGTCCAAGAGTCGTAGTCATTGTGACTCGTCTTGCACACCTACACATGTAGCCAATCCCATGATAGAACTTTAGCATATAACTACCATAGATCTTCTATTAAGCGCCCCCCTCAAATAAGCGCCTCCCCTCTATTAAGCTCCCCCCTTTGGAGCCCCTCTCTAATAAGCGCCCCCCTCTAATAAGCACCCACCTCTAATAAGCGAGGAAGTTGACATTGAGATCTGAAATATTGTTTCTGAAATACTGCTTTCTTGTCTTTACGATGTACGTATGGTACATTAACTTTTGTTTGAGTCATACCTTAATTTCAGTGATTATCTGACATACCAGTGTGCTACATTTCATATTGGCTTCGTTTCTCTGTACTACATGTAAGTTGATAATAAAGTTTACAAAATAGGGTACGAGAATCTGAGTGTTTGGTTTAGGAAATTAAATATGCACCCCTCTCTATTAAGCACCCCTCTTCTAATAAGCGCCCCCCCTAAGACCTCCAAAATTTAATAAGCGCCCTGGACACTTACAGTGTGGACACTCGAACCGTGAACACTTCAAGTTTTTTTCGAACTTTTTTTTTTCGAACTTTCTATTGCCTCACATACACTTAGTGATCAAAATAAATCATTTTTCTGATCAATTTGCTCAATCGATAATTTATATATTTGTGTTAGAAAAAAACTAAGTGTTCACGGTTCGAGTGTCCATACTGTAATAGAAGATTTACGGTAAGCTAATCCATAAAACATGTGCAAAACATGTCTGACAGTCTTAACATGTGCAGTCCCATACCGTAAGACAGTTGCGTGGTGTTCAAGTGGAAGTATACTATTATACATAATTAGTAGAAACCAACTAGTATAATATCACGAATCCTGCAATCTGATTGTCTAATGCACTCACTATCTATAATTAGTAGAAACCAACTAGTATAATATCACGAATCCTGCAATCTGATTGTCTAATGCACTCACTATCTATAATTAGTAGAAACCAACTAGTATAATATCACGAATCCTGCAATCTGATTGTCTAATGCACTCACTGACTATTGTTAGTAGAAACCAACTAGCATACTATCACGAATCCTGCAATCTGATTGTCTAATGCACTCACTATCTATTGCATGATAGATAGTGAGTAGCAAAAAAGCCGGCGTTTTGAACAAAAACAAAGCGAAATATCAATAAATATTGGTATAAGATCGAAGGTAGTATGCTAGTTGGTTTCTACTAAAACAATTATTATTAGGTGTTGTCGTTCTCGTTTTCTATGAGTCCAATAGTCAACTTGACGCTATGCACCTCGTTGACTATTGACTCACAGAAAACTCGAACTCATAGTCTAATTATTGCTAAATAGTATATTATTATATATGTATCCTTACTTTGAAATGTTATCCAGGTTAGCCACGACAGCAGCCCAGCCTAGCTGTTGAAAGGACTGCTCAGTAACAATACGTTCACAGTTATTTGCTATCTCTACAGCATAGTGATTGAACTCTGACGCTAACTGAGCTCTTGATACCAGTGTGTCGTATGTTGGTGGCAGTTTAAACGACACTTCAACTTGTTCCTTGAGGCTAGTCTCTATAGGAAATAATATAGAAAACATCTGGCAATTAGTTGGGTTTTATATCATAAGGCTAGTCTCTATAGGAATATAGAAAACATCTGGCAATTAGTTGGGTTTTATATCAAAAGGCTAGTCTCTATAGGAATATAGAAAACATCTGGCAATTAGTTGGGTTTTATATCATAAGGCTAGTCTCTATGGGAATATAGAACACATCTGGCAATTAGTTGGGTTTTATATCAAAAGGCTAGTCTCTATAGGAATATAGATAAGGCTAGTCTTTATATATCATAAGGCTAGTCTCTATAGGAATATAGAAAACATCTGGCAATTAGTTGGGTTTTATATCATAAGGCTAGTCTCTATAGGAATATAGAAAACATCTGGCAATTAGTTGGGTTTTATATCAAAAGGCTAGTCTCTATGGGAATATAGAACACATCTGGCAATTAGTTGGGTTTTATATCATAAGGCTAGTCTCTATAGGAATATAGAAAACATCTGGCAATTAGTTGGGTTTTATATCATAAGGCTAGTCTCTATAGTATATAGAAAACATCTGGCAATTAGTTGGGTTTTATATCATAAGGCTAGTCTCTATAGGAATATAGAAAACATCTGGCAATTAGTTGGGTTTTATATCATAAGGCTAGTCTCTATGGGAATATAGAAAGGCACATCTGGCAATTAGTTAGGTTTTATATCATAAGGCTAGTCTCTATAGGAATATAGAAAACATCTGGCAATTAGTTGGGTTTTATATCAAAAGGCTAGTCTCTATAGGAATATAGAAAACATCTGGCAATTAGTTGGGTTTTATATCAAAAGGCTAGTCTCTATAGGAATATAGAAAACATCTGGCAATTAGTTAGGTTTTATATCATAAGGCTAGTCTCTATAGGAATATAGAAAACATCTGGCAATTAGTTGGGTTTTATATCAAAAGGCTAGTCTCTATAGGAATATAGAACATCTGGCAATTAGTTGGGTTTTATATCAATTAGTTCTATAGGAATTTTATAAACATCTGGCAATTAGTTGGGTTTTATATCAAAAGGCTAGTCTCTATAGGAATATAGAAAACATCTGGCAATTAGTTGGGTTTTATATCAAAAGGCTAGTCTCTATAGGAATATAGAAAACATCTGGCAATTAGTTAGGTTTTTTATATCATAAGGGCTAGTCTCTATAGGAATATAGAAAACATCTGGCAATTAGTTGGGTTTTATATCAAAAGGCTAGTCTCTATAGGAATATAGAAAACATCTGGCAATTAGTTGGGTTTTATATCAAAAGGCTAGTCTCTATAAGAATATAGAAAACATCATGGCAATTAGTTAGGTTTTATATCATAAGGCTAGTCTCTATAGGAATATAGAAAACATCTGGCAATTAGTTGGGTTTTATATCAAAAGGCTAGTCTCTATAGGAATATAGAAAACATCTGGCAATTAGTTAGGTTTTATATCATAAGGCTAGTCTCTATGGGAATATAGAACACATAATTAGTTGGGTTTTATATATCAAAAGGCTAGTCTCTATAGGAATATAGAAAACATCTGCCAATTAGTTGGGTTTTATATCAAAAGGCTAGTCTCTATAGGAATATAGAAAACATCTGGCAATTAGTTGGGTTTTATATCAAAAGGCTAGTCTCTATAGGAATATAGAAAACATCTGGCAATTAGTTGGGTTTTTATATCATAAGGAACTCTATAGGAATATAGAAAACATCTGGCAATTAGTTGGGTTTTATATCATAATCAATGACATAGTCAGTATAAACTAACTTAATAATAATAATAATAATAATAATAGTAATCATCATCATCATCTAACATGCATTTATCTAGTCTCCTTTGCAGCCATTCTTAGTGTCAGTCTGAAATCCATCTCACTCCATGGGGAGGGATTTCATACTGACACAGGAACGGCTGCAAAGGAGACTAGCATTTACCTGATCCAAAGGTAAGACTAGGGCATGGTGGTACAGATGACTCTATGGTACTCTTACTAAACAAGTAGATAGGACTAGTATCCTGTAATCAATCAAATATCTAAAGGTAAGACTAGGGCATGGTGGTACAGATGAACTCTATGGTACTCTTACTAAACAAGTAGATAGGACTAGTATCCTGTAATCAATCAAATATCTACAGGTAAGACTAGGGCATGGTGGTACAGATGACTCTATGGTACTCTTACTAAACAAGTAGATAGGACTAGTATCCTGTAATCAATCAAATATCTAAGGTAAGACTAGGGCATGGTGGTACAGATGACTCTATGGTACTCTTACTAAACAAGTAGATAGGACTAGTATCCTGTAATCAATCAAATATCTACAGGTAAGACTAGGGCATGGTGGTACAGATGACTCTATGGTACTCTTACTAAACAAGTAGATAGGACTAGTATCCTGTAATCAATCAAATATCTAAAGGTAAGACTAGGGCATGGTGGTACAGATGACTCTATGGTACTCTTACTAAACAAGTAGATAGGACTAGTATCCTGTAATCAATCAAATATCTAAAGGTAAGACTAGGGCATGGTGGTACAGATGACTCTATGGTACTCTTACTAAACAAGTAGATAGGACTAGTATCCTGTAATCAATCAAATATCTAAAGGTAAGACTAGGGCATGGTGGTACAGATGACTCTATGGTACTCTTACTAAACAAGTAGATAGGACTAGTATCCTGTAATCAATCAAATATCTAAAGGTAAGACTAGGGCATGGTGGTACAGATGACTCTATGGTACTCTTACTAAACAAGTAGATAGGAGGGCATGGTGGTACTAGTATCCTGTAATCAATCAAATATCTACTAGGTAAGACTAGGGCATGGTGGTACAGATGACTCTATGGTACTCTTACTAAACAAGTAGATAGGACTAGTATCCTGTAATCAATCAAATATCTAAAGGTAAGACTAGGGCATGGTGGTACAGATGACTCTATGGTACTCTTACTAAACAAGTAGATAGGACTAGTATCCTGTAATCAATCAAATATCTAAAGGTAAGACTAGGTAGGACATGGTGGTACAGATGACTCTATGGTACTCTTACTAAACAAGTAGATAGGACTAGTATATCTGTAATCAATCAAATATCTAAAGGTAAGACTAGGGCATGGTGGTACAGATGACTCTATGGTACTCTTACTAAACAAGTAGATAGGACTAGTATCCTGTAATCAATCAAATATCTAAAGGTAAGACTAGGGCATGGTGGTACAGATGACTCTATGGTACTCTTACTAAACAAGTAGATAGGACTAGTATCCTGTAATCAATCAAATATCTAAAGGTAAGACTAGGGCATGGTGGTACAGATGACTCTATGGTACTCTTACTAAACAAGTAGATAGGACTAGTATCCTGTAATCAATCAAATATCTACAGGTAAGACTAGGGCATGGTGGTACAGATGACTCTATGGTACTCTTACTAAACAAGTAGATAGGACTAGTATCCTGTAATCAATCAAATATCTAAAGGTAAGACTAGGGCATGGTGGTACAGATGACTCTATGGTACTCTTACTAAACAAGTAGATAGGACTAGTATCCTGTAATCAATCAAATATCTACAGGTAAGACTAGGGCATGGTGGTACAGATGACTCTATGGTACTCTTACTAAACAAGTAGATAGGACTAGTATCCTGTAATCAATCAAATATCAACACCGGTTTGTTCAGTTATTGTTCTTTGTCCAATCTCATTATTATAATTTAACTGTATAATAAGTGGCTACAGTAGAGTCATTGTTTCTCGTCATGCCTTATTGTCACTATGTCATAAAAGAATTGGTTCATGCTTTTAGCTGTGCATCTATTGAGTTATGGATGCATGCGGGAAGTTGGAGAGCACGAGAGAAGCGTAAGAGTTGCTCGAGGCGCAACTCTTACTCTTCTCTCATGCTCTCCAAACTTCCCCATGCATCCATAACTCGATAGACGCACGCTAAGCATGAACCAATTCTTAATAGTGGATTTAGGCAAAGTTAAACTTGATACGCTGCTGACCAGCAGTCGCCCATCTAAACTTACAGCTATCTTCGGGGTGGCCCCTTGCCCTAGCAGGGTCCACATGTGCTTGTTAGCTAAACTTTGTGTGTTCGTGTGCTATGAGTTTAAATTCTATTAAAAATAGTTTGTGTATCATATCAAGTGTATTACGTGATTGACCTTCAAAGTACTTACAGTCCCAGCGTTGCTATAGTTACACACTCTGTCATTAGGGTCCAGTGCTTCACCTCCAGTGATCAACAGAACCTGCTTATCTACTGGGATTCCAGTGGCACTTGCAATGGCAGACATTAGTGTCTGGACACTACAAAAACATAGATATGGATTAACCTTTATATCCAATAAATATTGCATAAATTATACACTACATCAGCCTTGTGATGTTTAAACAGCCAGTCAAAACCATTTTGAACAGGCAGCTAGGGATGGCATTCTTGTTGCCACACAAAGGCATCTTGTTGCCGCACAAAGGCAAATTTCACAGCCAGAACATACAGCTAACGGTACTTATATCTTGACAGAGATTTAGGAATACTCCAGTTTCGAGTTGTTTACGCACCTTGACAAAAGACGCATTTGCTTGAAGCCTTAGCCTCAATTCAGTGTAAATTATTCACAAATACCAACGAGAATGTGAAAAATGTTGACATAGGACAATATAATCATTTTTTAATTCCACAGGTTTATTCTCTGGATTGAGGCTAAGGCTGAGCAAATGCGTCTTTTGTCAAGAAGTACAGCAGTGTCTAAACAACTCGAAACTGGAGTATTGTGCAGAATGACAGCTTCCTACTGACTCCTAGGGTTTTTCTCTTGCATCCTCCATCTTATCATTATTACAATTATTATTTACAATTCATTTAAAAAAGTTAATGAACCTTTGAACCTACCGATGGAGATTTTGGTAGCAAAGAGAATTAGGAGGAGGAAAACTAAGGAGATTAAATCAATATACAAATGTAAAAAATACATTACTTTTTCAGGAGTCAATGTATTTAGCAGCACTGTGGGGACATGACTCTTATACACTGTTCACACCTAACCTTGTTAGTTAAACTGAGTTTATTCTCGCTTCTATAATTTAAGAGCATTTAATTTCACAAGAATCAAACTACCTGGAATTTATACTGTGCAACAGAAAGGACAGTTTACCAGCAGTTTTGTGCCAAAAGTTTCATGGCGTTTGTAGATAATTTTCTAAACCTGTTTAGTTAAACCACCTGTATCGCAGGCGCGGTAGGTGCTTGGGGGGCTTTGGTCCTGAGGTACCATGGTCTCTTGTCCACGGTCCCTTCTCTTCCAAGCACCATTCTGGCGGTGGACCGTGGATGGTTACCATGGTTACCTCCTTGTCGCCAGGGACTTGCGCGTCCTCTGTGGTGGCATTTAGGCACCTAAGCCCAACCTCATCATCGCCGATGAGTTTAAATGTGGCTAAATGTAATTTAGGCGAGGTTAAACTCGAGGCGTTTGCCTGCTACGTTGGCCAGAAGTTGTGTGTGTAACTGGAAGCCGTTTAGCTATAGAAGTCTGGTCAGCGGTTGTGTGTGTGCGGGGGACTCCCCCGAGCTTTACAGGGATTGCACGTGAGCACGTCGTCTCAGATCTTTGCCGATCTTCGCTGTGTGAGGAAGTTTTTCTGCTCCCTCCCTCCACCCTGGTAAGTATATATCGAAGGTGAGTATCCGATGAGTTTAACCATGTTTAAGCCTTGGTGTGAATGGGGTATTACACACACTTCTACACTCATCTCTCCTTACTCTGACAAAGGGATAAGGCTCGAAACGTTGGTAAAATTAAGTACTGTTTACTCTTTTTCAGTGTTTATACACCAACACAGCTCATACTGGTATACTCATTAGTTTCCATTTACTCATCTCACTAGTTCATTTCAGCTTTAGCCACAAGACATACTTCCACATTGATTTTATAGATGTTGAATATTAGAGTCGTTTTCGTATGAGTGGGAAGTAGTTACGGTATGGTTCGTGCCATCCCGTGATGGTATTTTGCCATGATCGCGCGGTATCCAAGCATTCTGATTGGTTGAGGGATGATTTTGCATGCTGTGATTGGTTGAATACAATGTATCTACGTACTGTAGGTTTCCCACTCATACGAAAACGACTCTATAATCGACACATCAACTTCTGTACGTCTAAAATAAAATGAAACACAGCTTTTACTATTGGAAAGTCTGATCAACAACCAAGGGTGGGCAAATGCACGGCAGGCACTTCTGGCTTAATGTTAAAGAGGGGGACATTGGGGGGTTCTGAACACCGCAAAAAAAATCCGAAAACACTGCATCACGAAAAAAAACCGAAAACTGACCAAAACGAAAAAAAGGGGTTGACACCGCAACTTCACAAGTAATATATTGCTTCGCCGAACACCGTAGGTTTAGAAACACAAACACCGCATCCTGCAGGATTTACGATCACAGCAACGTTTATTTTTTTCACCGCAACAAAAATTGCCCAACAATGTAACACCGCAAACCCCAATGCCCCCCTCGTTGAATAATCAGATGATAATCAAGTCTGCTTTGAAGACCCATTTTTTAGAGGACTTTGAGGTTCAGTAACACGTGCAACAAAATTGTGCAACTTGTCGTGCAACATTGTTGCATTGCAAGTTGAAGAGAAAATGTTGCTCGTATTACCACTGCACGCACAACAAATTTTCGTTGTTGCACGAAGTAGAAGCCCTCTCTACTCTTCGCAACAGAGAAAATGATGTGAATGCTTTATACACTTTTTCTGTGGATATTTTTGTGGAATACCCTTTTAAAGAACATAAGTATTATTATTAACCTTGAACTGTGCTATTTCTATTGTTTCTGTCTAACATCTAGCTATAGAGTATCTACGTCACAGTGCCTTTAAGGACTTCAAAGATTTTTGTTTACATTTCTGTAAATCAAGATTATAGACTTCTCCTTAAATTGATCAATGAAAGAGACAACTCCGTCACAGGAAGGCCATCCTTTGCTGCAAACATAGGTATTTACAAGCTTTACAGAATAAAATGAAAAGCATTTTTTTTAGAGTTGAGTTTCTAACATAACAACACAAGGTAGGATTTTTCTCGAAAACGTTTTCACTATTAATAAACAGTTTACCTTTCCATTGCTAACTCCATCTCGAAGGAGTACATGGCACCAATATCGACTGAAAACACATACAACATCTTGTCGTACAAGTCTTCCTACCAAGCCCTAGTCCTCTAATGTAGGAAAGAACTTATCGTCACATACAAAGATCCTTTCTTGGTGAAAGTGAGGAGGAAGAAGTGAGGAGAGATTTGAAGACCACAATGTCGTCAATACCACAAGAATTCCTCTCTATTGAGTTCATTTTTGTAAGACATCAATGCAACCAGTAGAGGAAAAACCTTGCTTCACTCCTGTAGCCGTTCTAAAGACATTCATGTTGAAATAACATCATTTTTTAGCAGCAAAAATTTACGGAGATGACTTCATGCACTCACGATAAATTTGCCAAGTCAGCAAACTGTGCTAGTGCGCATGGTCAGATGGAACGCGGGCTCGTGTGTTAATTTTATGCAGGGAATGCTCGGGAATGCTCGGGAATGCTCGGGAATGCTAATATTGAATTTTAATAATTGAAAACAATTTAGAAAATACTTCACATTCATATTACGTCCTTTTTAAAATCATCTTAAAATATTATTTCTTGCAGGTTGGAGAGGGGAGAATTATTTTTCAAGATTGAAAGATAGGTTAAAAGAAAGATAGGCTGTATATGGGCTGTATATAGTAGGTATACAGTATATGACAAGTTTCACCAAGTTTTTCAAAATTCTTTGTTTCATTGAGATTGTTCCACATCCCACCAACTGTAAGTTTAATTTAGTGATCACACTACTGTGTACATGGTATGACTGACTCTATCACACTAATATACAATACAATACAAAATATATATATTTGTTTGTGAACCAAGTTTACAGAGATTTGAGTAGTAAGTCGAATCTCAAGCATGCATTGATTGTCATAATTAACCTGAATATCAGGCTTTTGCTGTAATGAGATCAAAAACAAACAATTCTAATTCAAAATAGTGTGTTTGTGCTTTTTGTTTATGGTTTTGCTTCATTTATTATATACAATAAAAAGTCACACACAATGGTAATGGTTATGAATGCGACTCTTATGAACTAAATAACTTAATTATTATGAATAATATATATGTGTAAATTCATTGCAAACCAAAATGGAATTATTATTCCACAAACCAAGCAGTAACATAAGATAGATAGATATATACATGACATAAAAATACAAGTATACAGACACTCTATTGTGAATTATTTGAAAAATAAAATGTTTGAATACAGTCATTTGAAGTTGTGTATGAGTATAATTTGTGAAGCAATTTTAATACACTTCTTAGTTTTAAAGTTGTAGTGTTTTTGTGTTTTCCCATGGAAACCCAGGTTTAAAGTGTCCAAATACACTCGTAGCTCGATATATTGGCCTTCTAAGGTCTAACTCCTTGATAATCATCCCAGGACGTAGATCAAAATTATCCTTAATAACTTTCAGCAGCTCTTCATCTGAGCATTGCCCGGACCCATAACTGAACACAGACACAGACAATGGTTCAGCAAGGCCTATGGCATATGCAACTTGGACCAATACACGTCGGCACAGACCTGCTGCGACTAGTGACTTGGCAATCCATCGAACTGCATATGCACCTGACCTGTCCACCTTTGTAACATCTTTTCCTGAGAATGCACCCCCACCATGAGCACCCCACCCACCATAAGTGTCAACTATGATCTTCCGACCAGTCAGCCCTGCATCACCAAGTGGGCCACCTTGAAGAAACTTTCCTGATGGGAGGAGATGGAAAACGGTATCATCATCTAGATATTTTTCTGGGATAACAGGCTTGATGATAGTTTCTAGTAAATGATGTCTAATTTCTTCTACTTCAATGTTTGGTCGGTGCTGTGTCGAGATAAGAACTGTGTGTACACGCTTAGGAATGCAAGCTCCTCCCTCTAGATTATACTCCACGGTGACTTGCGTCTTTCCATCAGGCAATAACCACGGTATAATATTATTTCTCCTGCATTCTGACATCCTTGCACATAGTCCATGCGAAAGTACAGTAGTTAGAGGCATTAGTTGTTCAGTCTCATCTGTGGCGTAACCAAACATTAACCCTTGATCTCCAGCCCCTAGATCTTCATCACTCTTTCCAACATGCACGGTATCGGCGATTTCTTTCTCTTGTTCTGCGATGGCTAATAACACACTACATGTCTTGTAATCAAAGCCAGTGGAAGAATCAATATATCCAATTTCTTTGACAGTTTCACGCACGACACTTTGATAATCAACACGAGCATTAGAAGTGATCTCTCCCAACAATAGAACCATTCCAGTTTTTGTGGCGGTTTCGCAGGCAACCTTGGCGTTAGGATCCTGTTCTAGATGAGCATCCAACACAGCATCAGAGATTTGATCACACATTTTATCTGCATGGCCCTCATTTACAGACTCTGATGTGAAGAGAAAGTTGTGTCTGTCGCTGTACTAAATGGACCGGAGACATTCCTGGCTAAAACACGAGGCGACGTCACGGGACAACACAGCTTACTAGCGTGCAGTGTTGTTCTGAGGCAAAACAGTCGAACTAGTGAACTATTTGAAGCTACAAGTCGAAGCGTCTGCATGTTTTCTACTCGTGCTAAAAATATCAACGAAATAAATGAAGCTATACAAGAGAAATCAACGTAAAACTACAGCGTTAGCGAAATGTACACTGAAATGGTGCAACTGTGTTGTTGAGTGTTGTTTGTTTCTCTCACGAGGCCTCTCGGAAAACACTGTTATTTTTAGCAACACGACGACAACACGAACTGTCAAAATAGGAGCCGAACCACTCCCGAAGTAGTCCGGATAGTGTTCGAATATTTGAAAGTGAGCAATCCACCCAGACCCCCGCAAAGAGGAACACCGGCAAATGTTGTGATTATGATCAGAACAGCGAAAAGATGGAGGCGAAATCGTCTCATGTGATCGACTCAGATTTTCAATCTTCCTCGACCAACTTATGGCCGATGAAACAGGGTTTCTTTCCGGACACAATCACAGACGAAGATGACGACGATGAAGAATCGAGAAAATTTGCGTGGCTAAAATCATGGTGGTTCAAGCGACTGATACAAGTGTGCTCGGTGGTGAGTGTAATTTCGATGTCATTGAACAGTCCAGCGACGTTTAAGCTACTTGAGGGGCTACCACTATTCGAAGTCACGTTGACTTTAGACATTGTGGTAGCCATTGTGTTAACAATCGAAATGCTTGCTCAGATTCATAAATTTAGTTTCCGAGCGTATTTAAAACGTCGATATTGCATCTTTAATTTTATTATGGTCATTCTTATCTGGGTGTCAATTATACTTCAATTTGTTGAACTTGGCGGCTTCAAACCGAAGCCCTACATTATGTTTTCTATTCCTCGAGCACCTAGAGCACTAATCATGCTACGGGTCTTTAAGGTATTCGTAAACTTTAAGCTCAGCGAAGAAGTGTCGCGACGTTCAAGGAGACAGATCTGGTCTGTGACAATATTCTTTTCGTATTTCATGACCCTGGCCTCTATTATAGGCATTCAGATGTTTGGAACCAAAAACCATTATTGTGTGAGGAATTCTACGGATTTAAACAATGTTACTTATTCGGATCTTTCTCTACCCGAGGCTCGTTGTAGTTTGACAAATGAACGAGGATACTTCTGCCCCATGGATTTTCGATGTGAAGAAATAAAACTCTTGAAATTCATGAGCGCCCGACAGTATTTTGATCATCTTGGGCATAGTATTTTGACAGTCTACGTTAGTGCTACACAAGAAGGCTGGGTTCTTGTCATGTATCAGATGATGAATGTTCGATCTAAATTACTCGTGGCTATTTACTTTGTCCTTTTGATATTCTTCCTTGCATTGCTGGTAAAAAACGTCTTCATTGCCGTTGTATCGGAGACTTTTGCCGACCTTCGTAGTCATTATACCACGAGTCGCCGTCAAACACGTCGACGTCGCTACACCGGCTTGTCATCACTTGTTATAAAGGATCACGGTGCTGGATGGCATCTTGTTTCGGTAGACCACGAGGCAAGCAAGGGCCATGCACCTCGGCCAATTCGTCGGATCATTGGATCGGTTTTTGTGCGTTATTTTATATGGACGTGCGTTTTGGTGGACGCTTTTATCCAAGCCTATAACGGACAATGGCGACGAGAAGCACAGTTTATTTTTACCTTTTTATTTGACATCGAAGCTCTCCTCAAAATATGGTGCTCTGGATTTCGAGCATATTTGAACAATTCACGCATGCAGTTTGTTGAATTTGTTATTGCAGTTGGCAGTACCATCTGTGCAATTCCAGTGCTGCTGGGACAGGATGCATTTTCCGTCTTTCATGTGATGCGTGTAATACGGCTCATTGGAGCAATTCCTGGTCTCCAGGCTTTCTGCCTCAAGATCTTTGGGACTGGGAAAAAGCTGGGAAGCATCATCTTGTTTACCTTCTTTTTCGTCATGCTATTGTCTACCATTGGTATGCAACTGTTTTCCACGCTAAAAGATGGCGACGACTATCTATTCGGGACGTATCTCGAGTCTCTTCAGTCCATGTTCCAGATTCTTACCCAGGAGGGGTGGGTGGAGATCATGGAGAAATCTATGAAAAGCGCCGAAGAAGTGGTGCCAGCGATACTGGTAGCGTTCTTCCTCACCGCGTATCATCTATTTTCATCGTTAATCATCATGAGTGTCTTTGTTGCTGTCATCGTAGACAATCTTGAGTTGGACGAGGATGTCAAAATCATGAAACAACACAAAATGGACGAAGAAACCAGCGTTACCCACGAAAAGCTTCCTTTAAGGATTCGTATTTACGAACGGTTCAAGGAAGACCCGCGGCTTGTGAAAATGAGTCGCTTAAAGATCGCCTCGGAATTCCCGACTCCAAAGATCCGTGAAAGTTTTATGCGTCGATTTGTGAACACTGAGACTTTAACTGATCTGCCGCTGGGTTTGAGTGAGGGAGATGAAGGTGGTGGTGCCACGACGAGGGTGGCGGGTCGCCGAGCTGCACTTCATGATCTGCCCGTTCAGCTCCTCAACTCTTCCATTTCCGAAGCGAGTCGATCTACAAAAATCTTCCGCAAACAATCCACAGTTTCAGCTCTGATCAACGACTCGAACCATCGTAGAACACTGGCCCAGCTGTCCCCTGTGGACATTACAGGGCAGAAGAATACTGGATTTCGTTCTGCGTCTCGTAGATTCCGTACTGGTGGGCGAGCCGGAAGAGCGGCGGTAACGGAAGCAGACGTGAAACGCGCCATCGTCATGGCATCACAAGGGAACAAAAAGCTACACTCGCAACTAAGCCAAGAAGACGGCAGTCGCAAGGACTGGGATGTACAGTCCGTAAGAGAAAAGCGAGAAGCAGCCCAAAGCAGGCGACGATTCCAGGTAGAAACGTTACGTGAAAACCACCCCTTCTTCGACCAGCCTCTATTTGCTTTACCACGTGATTCATGGTTTCGTGCTTTCCTGCAAAGCATCATACAAGTCCGGTATGTTATTCCACCCGGCTATCGTGACCGCGCCAAACAGAATCGCATGATCTCCATGGAAACCATCCAGAAAACTTTGGCCTCTCAGACGTACCTGGAATGGACCATGGTCTTCATTACACTGGTGTCTTGTCTGTCGATGATGACGGAAACACTTGAAGAAAGTACTTTCCAGAATACCTGGACAAGTACTTTTGAACACTTTTTTGTAGTTTCCATGAGCATCGAGTTAGGAATTCGAATCTTGGCCGACGGACTTCTGTTCACACCCAATGCGATAATCCAAAACTTTGGCGGTGTTCTCGACATGTTTATATATTTCAATGGTCTAGTGTACATCTGCTGGCGTCCACAGCAAGTGCGCTCGGGCTCAGGTGCTCAGATATTGATGATTCTGCGTTGCTTTCGGCCACTGCGTATAATGACCTTAATGCCAAAGATGAAAAAAGTCATCATGGAACTGTGCGGTGGGTACAAGGAGATTCTCAAAGTCTCAGCATTGCAACTGATTCTTATGTTCAGTTTCGCGATCTACGGCGTCCAAGTCTTCGCGGGAAACCTGAAGCGATGTAATGACGTCAAGATCAGTGTTCAAGAAAACTGCACTGGATACTTTATGAGGAAGCTAGCAACTCCTCGAGAGCTATCGGATCTAGAAGGATACGTCCCAAGTATGCTTGTACCTCGAGTATGGCAAAACCCAAGGAACTTTGACTTTGATAATGTATTTAGAGCGTTTCTGGCGCTCGGAGAAGTACTGTCTCTTGAAGGTTGGTTAGAAGTAAGAGATGTGATCCAAGAGAACGTTGGTAAGGCTTTTGCTGTGTATGTTCACATTTACGTGTTGTTCGGTAGCATGATCGGCTTAACGCTGTTCGTCGGTGTGGTTGTGACGAACTTTAATGAGCACAAGGGTATTGCGTTACTCACCGTCGACCAAAGAAGATGGCAGGATCTGAAGAAAAGATTGAAGCTAGCGCAACCCCTGCACCTCCCCCCTCGACCTGATGATCCGGGTATTCGGAAGAAACTGTATGACGTCGTGCAGTCTATTTTGTACCGTCGTATTGTCGCAGTTATCGTTTTGATGGAGTGTCTTACATTGGCTGTCACGCAATGGACCACTGAAAACGAGAAAGAAGACACAATGGTACGTGACGGTGTGACGACGTTAGCAGCAGCTTGCACCTTCTTCTTCGTTATCGACGCCATCCTGAAGATCATATCCTACACGTTTGAGGGCTATTGGCGTAGTATGAGAAACCGGTTTGACATGTTATTAACCAGTTTGGGGATGATCTGGATCATTCTAAATTTCTCTCTCAAAGGCAGTGAGATGTACCAGGGAGCCTTGGTATTCGGTGTTGTTATCATCGTCTTTAGGTTCCTAACGTTATCTGGCAAACACAACACACTTAAAATGCTGATGCTTACCGTTGTAATGAGTCTGGTCAAGTGCTTCTTCACCATTGCAGTCTTGGTGGTCTTAATGATGTGTTATTCTCTGGCTGGAGTGATCCTCTTCGGTTCTGTGAAGTACGGAGAAGCGGTCAACCGTCATGCAAACTTCCATACCAGTTTCACTGCTATGATACTTCTATTTCGAATCATCACTGGTGAAGATTGGAATAAAGTGATGCATGACTGTATGATAGACGCACCCTACTGTACTCCAGCTGACGACGAAGACTGGAGGACAGACTGTGGCAACCGCGCAGCATCGCTCATCTTCTTCATCTCATTTTACGTCCTGGTCACCTTCGTTTTGCTCAACGTATTCGTCGCCGTCATCATCGAGAACTTTTCTCTGTTCTACGCGAGTGACGAGGATTCTTATCTCAGTAACACTGATTTGCGTGACTTTCAGATGGCTTGGAATCTAGTCGACAAAGGACGCCGTGGAGTGATGTCAGTCCCACAAGCAAAGCTGTTCCTTCGTGTGTACATCTTCTTCAAGCAGAACAACTACCTCAAAGGTCGTCTTGGCGTCGATGACAGGTCGACATCATTCAGGCACATGTGTTGTGAGATCGATAAACTGCGAAACGGTGGCGATGTGTCCTTCCACGATGTCCTTGGCATCATTGCTTATAGGACTGTAAATATTACTCACTGTCTACAGCTAGAGGAACTACTGGAACGCGAGGAACTTGAATACACCATCGACCAAGAGGTGGCCATCCAAACTATCCGAGACTGGTTTATCAAGCTGAGGATGAAGAGAGACAGAGAGAAACAACAAAAGGCTAGCGCAAGTCCACTCGTCTCCAGTACTGAGAGCCTTAACAACGCAGGACTAAATGACGATGCTGATCGTGACCGTGAACATCGTGATCGAGAACATCGTGATCGTGAGCAGCGCGAACGTTTAAGCAGCGGCGAAGAGGAGGACAAAGAACCAGAGAAAATACCAGCAAGCAGAACGCTGTCCTCTCAATCTGCGGGCTTCTTAGCTCCTCCTTCATCTCCACCCCGTCAGGAAGTTCTCGGGTCCAGATCGCGTCACCTCGCAGCGTAAGATATCAACAGTGACGTTCCCGAGTGAGGTAGTTGAAGTACCTCCTGTCGTCAGGTCAAGACAAAAACCAATCCCTGCAGAACAAAAGGAGAATTTAGAAGTGAATGATTGGTGGACTTCACAAATGAAAGATGACTTTATATTTCCACCACCTTGAGTGGGTAATAACTGTTATGAGTGGTTAATAACTATGTTAGAGTACAAACAAATATCCGTGAAACAGTACTAACTAATTAGTACTAAATAGCACTGATGAAACAATAGAGTGGTTTTCATAAACCCGTGAAACAAATCGTATTAGTCAGTGCGTAATAGCCATTGACACACAAAAGAAAACAATGGAATTACGGAGTAATAAAGCGTATTACGCTAACATGTATTTCACGGGTTTATGAAAACCACTCTAAATACAATAGAAATAGCACTGACTCTTGAGTACTATTTAGTAATAGTACTATTTCGCGGTTATATTGTTTGCGAGTGGGCTTCCTATAATAGGGACCTTTAGATCCGACTACGAGTACGAAATCTAGCACGAGTACGACTTTCTGTTTTCAAGCTAAATAATAGTTCTAACAGCCGTTCGCCCCTGTCGTTCAGTAGAAGTAGGGCTTCTGGAGAAAAGATTGGTGTGAAACGATTATCTTGAGTACGGGCTAGGTTTGAAAAGTCGTACTCGTACTAATTTCGTACTCGTAGTCGGATCTAAAGGTCCCTAATAATCAAAGCCAATCACAACGGTTTTTCAAAGTTGCTTTGGTTAGACTCATTCGAAGTCCGCTCGGAATACATCGTTTATTAGTTCTTAATCGTGCCAATAAAGGCAGAGAAAAAGAGAGAGAAAAGATGAAACAAAACCGAATAAGGCATTGCACCTTAGAGTACAAATACTAAATCCATGCAACACTACTTAGAACTAATTAACAATTAGTCACCAAAGGCGAGGTGAATATCGGTGAATAATAACCGAGACGAAGTCGAGGTTATTATCACTGCTATTCACTGAGCCTGAGGTGACTAATTGTTTTAGTAGAATTACACAGGTGATTATTTGAAAAAATAAAAATAAATAAGCATTTTAAAGAAAATAAATTTTTATTTCATATTTCAAAAGCTGGCAGTCAATCGAGAAACGACCAATCAGCGCGCTTGATTTTCTATAATCACCTGTGTAATTCTACTAAATATCATTAATGAATCAATAGAAAACAATAGAAATATCACTATTTAGTACTAAATAGTACATAGTATCCATGGTGCACGGATTTAGTATTTGTATTTTATGAATCTTTCATTTATTATAAAAACGAGCATGCAAATCGTGTTTCATCTTCTCACTGTCGAGTCACGCTGCTTAGACTGCAAGTTGCACGCGCGAAAGACGCTCTCACTTCGAGTACCGCAATCTTATAGTAGTAGAATTGATTGGCAACGGAGTGACTACTTTAGCCGTACACAAGTAAGATATTTGCATATATACCATGGTGAGAAACCAAATTTCTGTACAAAAAAAGTAACAGAAAATGGGGTTCTTTTGTAGAAGGTCGTAAATAGTCTGTTTTTAATTACCAATCATACAGTAATCGTGGTTTACACACGAGCGTAAGAAATTGAAAAATGTTGATGATTCTCGCATGCGCGCATGAACGTTTTTGCGGTGAAATAAGGCCTCTTATACTTCATGTGCTTATGCTTGAGTCGGGCCCGTTTTCACAGTGACATAAGGCCTCTTGTGCTTATGCTTGCGTCGGGCTCGTTTTCACAGTGAACTAAGGCCTCTTGTGCTTATGCTTATGCTTGCGCCGGGCTCGTTTTCACAGTGAAATAAGGCCTCTTGTACTTGCGCTTATGCTTGCGCCGGGCCCGTTTTCACAGTGACATAAGGCCTCTTGTGCTTATGCTTGCGTCGGGCTCGTTTTCACAGTGAAATAAGGCCTCTTGTGCTTATGCTTGCGTCGGGCTCGTTTTCACAGTGAAATAAGGCCTCTTGTACTTCATGTGCTTATGCTTGAGTCGGGCCCGTTTTCACAGTGAAATAAGGCCTCTTGTGCGCTTATGCTTGCGTCGGGCTCGTTTTCACAGTGAAATAAGGCCTCTTGTACTTGCGCTTATGCTTGCGTCGGGCCCGTTTTCACAGTGAAATAAGGCCTCTTGTGCTTGCGCTTATGCTTGCGCCGGGCTCGTTTTCACAGTGAAATAAGGCCTCTTGTACTTCATGCGCTTATGCTTGCGTCGGGCCCGTTTTCACAGTGAAATAAGGCCTCTTGTGCTTATGCTTGAGTCGGGCCCGTTTTCACAGTGAAATAAGGCCTCTTGTGCTTATGCTTGCGTCGGGCTCGTTTTCACAGTGAAATAAGGCCTCTTGTGCTTATGCTTATCATCGGGCGCTCGTTTTCAGGCCTCTTGTACTTGCTTTTATTATGCTTGCGTCGGGCCCGATTTCACAGTGACGTAAGGCCTCTTGTACTTGCGCTTATGCTTGCGTCGGGCTCGTTTTTTACAGTGAAATAAGGCCTCGTGTACTTGCGCTTATGCTTGCGTCGGGCTCGTTTTTTTAACAGTGAAATAAGGCCTCTTGTGTTTGCGCTTATGCTCTGTCGTTTTTTTTGGATGAAAGTTTTCACTTTAGTGAAATAAGGCCTCTTGTACTTTTAGCAAAATCGTTATGCTTGCGTCGGGCTCGTTTAATTAAGCACGTGAAATAAGGCCTCTTGTGTTTGCGCTTAACGCTTTTGTCTAAAACTTGGCCAGTTTTCACATGTCAAATAAAAGTGATTCTTGTACTTTCGCTTATGGACTTTTTCGTCGGGCCCGTTTTCACAGTGAAATAAGGCCTCTTGTACTTGCGCTTATGCTTGCGTCGGGCCCGTTTTGTATTACAGTGAAATAAGGCCTCTTGTACTTGCGCTTATGCTTGCGTCGCAGCTCGTTTTCACAGTGAAATAAGGCCTCTTGTGTTTGCGCTTATGCTTGCGTCGGGCCCGTTTTCACAGTGAAATAAGGCCTCTTGTACTTGCGCTTATGCTTGCGTCGGGCCCGTTTTCACAGTGAAATAAGGCCTCTTGTACTTGCGCTTATTGTGTTGTTAGGGAAATTCAAATCACCATGCGCAAACACGTGACTAGCAATTGAGCATCATCCGAAGATGAATGAAATCATATATGAAATATATTTAGGAATTATTATCAAGGATACATCTATTAGAACCGTATAGAATATTAGTATTTATTGTGAGGGATTGCATAGCGTACCTTAAAATAGAGTTTTTATTATCGCACGATTTTGATGATTTTTGACTTAGAATCTACTGGGAGGTAAGAATATATGATTTGAATAATAAACAAGTTGAATATATGTTAGTGACACTTGGTAGTGGAGTTTGTAGAGCTTTAATAATAACACTTTATTTAACGAGGAATTTACAGATAAAGCTATGCTTTTTTCCAATCTGGTCCTCCTAATGATAAATATAAATATATGAACAAACTTCAAATTCGATTGATTCTAACTACAAAATACTAAATCCTAATATACGCTAAAACCTAAATATTTGTTTACTATCTAAAATATGAAAATCGTCTAAATCGTAAACCTAAGTCGGATCAACACTATGATAATCTAAGCCCTATAAATAGTTTCAGTGTAATCGGTGTACAGTAGTGTGTAGACAATTATGATGTCAATCCTAACCGACAGTTATTGATGGTATTCAGTCCGTGGTTAATAGAGTCTAGTGTTCTTGAGTTCGGCGGTACATTTAAGTTTAGTTTTTTTGGGGGGGTGGCAAATGCAATTCAACCCATACATATGGAAAAATGAAGAGAGCAGTGGTTGTATGCGAGGATAAAAAACATGACAGTTTTTATGGGTGGTTTTTATGGGTGGCAAATGCGATTCAGTCCATACATATTGAAGGAAGGAGAAGAGGGAAGAGGAAAGTATATATAAAAAAATATAAAAAATTATAAAATTAAAAAATTATAAATTAAAGAAAGAGAAAAAAATAATAAAATAAAATAAAAATAAAAATAAAATAATAATTAAAATAAATAAAAAATAAAAAGGAAAATAAAAAAATCAAAATTAAATAAAATAAAAATACGTTTCTTAGCTAAAAAAAGTTGGTCAAGAAAGAAATATATAGCAGTTACCCCAAACGCTAAAAGCAGTATTCCAAAAATTAAAATTTTGATTAAATTGAAAATAATAAAATAAAATAGAAAATAATAGAAATAATGAAAAATTAAAAATTTCGCTCTAATAAAAAGTTTAGAAATTAAGATAAATAAATAAAGTGGCTGTATGGGGGGAGTCGATATGTACACCAAAAAGCTTAAAAAATACAAAATTGAAAGTAAAAATAGAGGTTGAATAAATAAATGTATAGATAAATAAATAGAAAAAGTAAATGGATTTAGTTTTGGGGTTCAGAAATTAAAAGAAAAACGATAGGGACAAAGGCGAATGAAGAAAGAAAATGAAAATATGAAAAAACAGTGAAACGCCATAAATATTTCGTATACGAAACAAAATGGTTGTTGCGGTTAATAGGGGATGGGATTAAAGCGCAAGCAGGGTTTTGGGAGGGAGGGAAGGTGGTTTTCGTCAAGGTAAAACGAACAACCGTGGAGGAGGGATAGAACGCATATAGAGAAGGAATAGACAACAAGCAAAATTAAATAATACAATACAGGCAAAAACCAAAACTTATTTTAACGCTAGCAACGTTTTCGAGCACGCGTAAAAAAGCACAATTGCCTGCATTAATTCTGGCTTTTGGTATGGATAGTTTGTTGTTTGCGATAGCCCTTGTTGAGTATCGGATGGCTCGGTTTCGATATATAAGAGTTTGGCCAGACACGGTGGATTAAGGTTGTTCAGAGTTTTGAATGATTGCATCAGAAAATACGGTAGCGTATCGCATCACTGATTGGAATAAGATTTTCAAAAGATTTCTTAAATAAGGACAAGGATGGAGTGGAGAAGTCAAATCACAAAATACTGTTATTCACTTCATATACAAAAAAAAAACCCAAAACCCTGATATGCACATTAATTGAGAATAATCCGCGCAGCACGTTTCTGAGCTAGTAAAAGTTGGTCAAGGAGCTCGGTTGAGCAGTTACCCCAAACGCTACAGCAGTATTCCATCGTTGGTTTTGCTAAAGAGTTGTGTAGTAGAAGTAGGTTTTTTGGATCAAGAAGAGGTTTCGCTCTACGAAGCAGTTCGAGTTTAGAGTTGTACTTCTTTATGGTAGTTGATATATGCTCGTTCCACGTAAGGGACGAATCGATATGTACACCAAAGAGCTTTTCGCAAGTTGTTTGAGATATAGAAGAACTGCCTAGGTTGACATCAAGCGGCTCAGCGATAGTGGCCAGTTTCTGTTGAGATCCAAGTAAGATTACTTTAGTTTTGTCCGGGTGGATAACCATCTTGTTTTGGGACGCCCAGAGATTTAGGCTGTCCGCACCATTCTGTAAGTATGAATTCACTGTATGAATGGTTGGGCCAGACGCCATTAAGGTAGTATCATCAACGTATATATGGGTTGAACATTCTTTGTTAATAAGTGGGATGTCATTAATGAGTAATATGAAGAGTAGTGGAAACGAAGACATTGAATCCTAAAAGTGCGGTTTTGTTACAGTTAATACATGTTTGGATGATAGTGTCGGAGACAACCAAATAAACTCGCTTGATAAACTCACTTTTACTCAACTTACTCGCAAGACTAGATAGAGTCGTTTTTGTATGAGTGGGAAAGTTACCTCACCGTGCCTTGCCGTATTGAAAGAGTTTGATTGTATGAGATGCATCTGCACGCTTTTTGATTGGTTCAGAAAGGAAGCCATTTGAGTGTCACGGTACCGTAGGTTTCCCACTCGATGAGGGTTTATCACATAATTTCAAAACTCAGGACAAAAAAATGATTATCATAGCTGGAAAGAGCTCGTTGAAATTAGTAAGAATGTGAAGTTTAGAAAAGATCGCTTCACAAATTACGAACGTATGAATTTTCAAAAATCGAAATTTTGTATGAAAACCTTTGTTGAGGCAAAAAAGTTGCCTCCAAGCGTAATTTCCTAAGGTTTTCATATAAAATTTCGATTTTTGAAAATTCATATCTTTGTAATTTGAGGAGCGATCTTTTCCAAACTTCACATTTTTACTAATTTCAACGAGCTCTTTCCAGCTATGATAATCATTTTTTGTCCTATGAGTTTTGAAATTACGTGATAAACCCTCATTTGGAATGTTTGATAGTACGCATTCGCGCCTTGGATGCTTTCTTGTGGACGCATTTCAGGGTCGTTTAATTTGTGTTTGTTTAGCTGGAGTTTGCAGAGCTTTACTATCGCCACGTAAGCAGTGAGTGTGATTGTCATTGCATTAGTGTGTGCGTTCATGCTTTTTCAGAAACGTTTTCGAAAATTGCAATTTTTTATTTGAGAAACCAGAGATTATTCAGTTATCTATCGTATTTATCTATCGTATTTAATTTTTACAAGCAAATAATGCATCATTTGCTATCTCTTGTTATCAACTTTATTCTACTTACGGAAACATTCATTATGTATAGAGCTTTCGGCAAGTCCTCGAAGTACGGACTTGAGAAAATAACGGCTAAAAAACTACGACGAAAAAATTATCAACAATGTGAAGGACGCTTGGATATTGGCTGTGAAAGATGTGGGGAAAATCTCCCTTGAACGATGGGTGGAGTTTGAATTCCACCTCCGTGGTTTGTTTGTGAGAGTTGGTGTTATCGATCCACAAATAGATGGTGCTTTCCTCAAGAGAAAAGTAAGTTTTTATGCGATAAAAGTCTTGCCACCTTTGCGGTGTGATTCAGAAATGATAATTTATTTTCTGGACGTGAAATTAATTGCAAAAGTATACTTCTAATTGCTTGGAAAAACATACGGATTAATAGTCGCTTTATAAGAGTGACCGCCGGCTGTTTTCAAAATTTGAGTTCCCACAAGTCATCTGCATATTTGTGTTTTCACAATCATATAAATTGAACTGAGAATTTGAAAGAATACATAACCTATGCTTAAAGTGCATATCAGGGTTATTTGTTTATTTTGAAAATCGATTACATATGAAGTGAATAGTGGGATGGTTCAGTATTTTGTGATTTGGGCTTCGCATTTGCGAGTTATAAAGATTTGAAATCGTGATATGCTAATTCGGTGACGTCAACGCAGGCATCATTTATTATACAAAAGCGCCCCTTTGCAAATTACTGACATTTTTAAACTGGCAAAAAGTAATTCTACAACTTATATAAATGATGTTAAACTTTTATTTCTATTTTAGAAAAGAGTGCTACTTGAAATAATAGAAATAAGTTACGTCACCTAATTAGCATATCACGATTTCAAACCTTTATATAACTCGCAAATGCGAAGCTCAAATCACAAACTCTATTCACTTCATATGTAATCGATTTTCAAAAGAAACGAATAACCCTGATATGCACTTTAAGACCTTGAATAAAAATAATTCTATATATAAATGATGGAAAAGATTTATTGGCAGAACTAATTCCCTTGGAAAAGAAACAACATTTAGTTAAATATCGCGCGATTTTTAACTAACTAAAACTGAGAATAAAATGGTTTTAACTTTCATTGTACTTTCAGGGTTTTCTCGAACACAACAATTCGTATCCATTAGCTCGTGTCTTCCCGTATGGCGGCTGGAAAGTCAAAGTTACTGGATTGAAAGATGCACGGACCATGAGAGACGCAAGACAATTAGCGTTACAGAGTTTACCAGACGAAACGACAAACATAAAAGCGATGAAAGAACTTGAACACTTCGTTCACTCTTCGTATCAGACTCTGCCTCCACGATTCCCAGTTCTCCTTTTTACTGGTAAAGAAACTAGTTCATTTTAGCGGGTTTGGGGAGAAGAGATTGAAACATTGTGATTGGTTGTAAATGCGTTCTTACGTCTCAGCACACATTTGGTTTTCTGGAATGCCCTTTCACTGGGGACAACACGACCTTTTTAGAGCAGATTTAGGATTCAGTTTACTTGTTATTTATCCCTACTTGAGAAGGGAAGGTTTGAAAATACGATGAAACCTTACCCGCGCAGACTCACGCAAGATCCTTACATTTCCTACAACGTGAAATATGCGGCTTGATACCTAATTGATAACGATTTCGCTTCAGTAATCTATCATTTTACAATTCTACACTTTTCTTCTTCTTTTTTTTGTTACAGAAAAACGTCAACCATCCGCTCTCTACAAAGCGTTAACCTTAAAGTATTCCACCTACTTTAACTTTGGTGTGATACGAAAACCATCCACTGAATTTCTCCAACAATTCAACATCAAATATCTGCCCTCTGTGTTGGTAATGTTGTCCAAAGTACTGCCTGATAAGAAACTAAGTTTTAGCTCGATTCCTTACGATGTTAATGCATATGGTCAAATAAACTATTTAACACTTTCTAAGTTTTTATATTCGATTCATGAGAAACATTGGAAAGATTTGACAAATATCAAAAGGTTTAAAGGAAAAATGACCCTGAGAGATGAATACGTGAAAGATACAAAAGAGATTCTCTCATTGGACTTTGAGGAAACGGAGTCTAGGAGGAAGTTCAGCCAGGTCGAGGTGCAAGAAATAACGCACAAAAACTACAAAGATGTATGTGGCGATAACGCGTTAGGTTTGTGTTTGATTATATTCGTTGATGGTGAAGATGAAAAGATGAAGAATGAAACTTTCCAACTGCTAAACGATGCGCAAAAAATCCTGGAAAGTGAAGGTGGGTTATTAAGCATTATTTATAGTTTAATAGCGCTCTTCATGGATGGCCGGGCCGTAATAGTAGCTCGCGTGACAATGTACGCAGCAATTAAAGTAAGCGTGACAATGTGCGCAGCGATTAAAGTGAGCATGACAATGTGCGCAGCAATTAAAGTGAGCATGACAATGTGTGCAGCAATTAAAAGTGAACGTGACAATGTGCGCAGCAATTAAAGTGAGCGTGACAATGTGCGCAGCAATTAAAAGTGTGCGTGATAATGTGCGCAGCAATTAAAGAGAGCGTGACAATGTGCGCAGCAATTAAAGTGAGCGTGACAATGTGTGCAGCAATTAAAAGTGAACGTGACAATGTCCGCAGCAATTAAAGTGAGCGTGACAATGTGCGCAGCAATTAAAGTGAGCGTGACAATGTGTGCAGCATTTAAAAGTGAGCATGACAATGTGCGCAGCAATTAAAAGTGAACGTGACAATGTGCACAGCAATTAAAGTGAGCGTGACAATGTGCGCAGCAACTAAAGTGAGCGTGACAATGTGTGCAGCAATTAAAAGTGAGCGTGACAATGTGCAGCAATTAAAAATGAGCGTGACAATGTGTGCAGCAATTAAAAGTGATCGTGACAATGTGCGCAGCAATTAAAGTGAGCGTGACAATGTGCGCAGCGATTAAGTGAGCGTGACAATGTGCGCAGCAATTAAAGTGAGCGTGGTAATGTGCGCAGCAATTAAAGTGAGCGTGACAATGTGCGCAGCAATTAAAGAGAGCGTGACAAAGTGCGCAGCAATTAAAGAGAGCGTGACAAAGTGCGCAGCAATTAAAGTGAGCGTGACAAAGTGCGCAGCAATTAAAGTGACCGTGACAATGTGCGCAGTAATTAAAGTGAGCGTGACAATGTGCGCAGCAACTAAAGTGAGCGTGACAATGTGTGCAGCAATTAAAAGTGAGCGTGACAATGTGCGCAGCAATTTGAACTTGACAATGTGCACAGCAATTAAAGTGAGCGTGACAATGTGCACAGCAATCAAAAGTGATCGTGACAATGTGCACAGCAATTAAAGTTGAGGTGACAATGTGCGCAGCAATTAAAAGTGACGTGACAATGTGGGCAGTAATTAAAGTGATCGTGACAATATGCGCAGCGATTAAGTGAGCGTGACAATTGCGCAGCAATTAAAGTGAGCGTGACATGTGCGCAGCAATTAAAGTGAGCGTGACAATGTGCGCAGCAATTAAAGAGAGCGTGACACGCAAAACAGTTCGTGACAATGTGCCAGTTAATTGCCGTGACAAAGTGCGCAGCAATTAAAGTGACCGTGACAATCGCGCAGCAATTAAAGTGAGCGTGACTCTAAATATTAGCAATTAAAGTGAGCGTGACAATCAAGCAATTAAAGTGAGCGTGACAATGTGCGCAGCAATTAAAGAGAGCGTGACAAAGTGCGCAGGAATTACAGAGAGCGTGACAAAGTGCGCAGCAATTAAAGTGAGCGTGACAAAGTGCGCAGCAATTAAAGTGACCGTGACAATGTGCGCAGTAATTTTGTGACAGTGACAATGTGCGCAGCAACTAAAGTGAGCGTGACAATGTGTGCAGCAATCGGTGTGAGCGTGACAATGTGCGCAGCAATTAAAAGTGAACGTGACAATGTGCACAGCAATTAAAGTGAGCGTGACAATGTGCACAGCAATTAAAAGTGACGTGACAATGTGCACAGCAATTAAAAGTGATCGTGACAATGTGACAGCAATTAAATGACGTGACAATGTGCGCAGCAATTAAAAGTGAGCGTGACAATGTGCGCAAAAAATTAAAGTGAGCGTGACAATGTGCGCAGCGATTAAGTGAGCGAGTTAGCAGCCTCAAAAGAGCGTGGTTGTGCGCAGCAATGAAAGTGAGCATGACAATGTGCGCAGCAATTAAAGTGAGCGTGACAATGTGCGCAGCAATTAAAGTGAGCGTGACAAAGTGCGCAGCAATTAAAGTGAGCGTGACAATGTGCGCAGCAATTAAAAGTGAGCGTGACAATGTGCGCAGCAATTAAAGTGAGCGTGACAATGTGCGCAGCAATTAAAGTGAGCGTGACAAAGTGTGCAGCAATTAAAGTGAGCGTGACAATGTGCGCAGCAATTAAAGCGAGCGTGACAATGTGCGCAGCAATTAAAGTGAGCGTGACAATGTGCGCAGCAATTAAAGTGAGCGTGACAATGTGCGCAGCAATAAAAGTGAGCGTGACAATGTGCGCACCAATTAAAGTGAGCGTGACAATTTGCACAGCAATTAAAATGAGTGAGACAATGTGCGCAGCAATTAAAGTGAGCGTGACAATGTGCGCAGTATTGATGATCACAATAACAGTAAGTATTATTGTTGTCTATAGTTACACCAGTTCAATATTTGTGGGTCAACGCTACCTGCCATCCAGAATACGGCGATGTCTTTGGTATCTTTCCTGATACTCTCCCCACCTTGCTCGTCACCAAGCCTCGACAACGGCTATTTATCACAATGTCACTCAAGGACATGACTCCTGGTGACATCAGTAAACTGGTAACTAGGACTCTGAAAGGTGAAAGTGATCTACAAAGATATGCAAGATTCAACGATATGTTGCCACTGGATTGTCTGTAAGTATATGCAATTAAGTCACGATACACAGTTCAACATATGTTGGCAACATTGCTCAACAACTTTGAAATGATGTTACAACAGTTTAAAAGTGTATCATAGTCCTAACACTTCTAGCATTACTGTATGACAACATAAGACAGCATTTTTAGGTACGAATCATAATGGTACTTTTAAGGTTTTCGCATGAGTTAGACATGATTATACTAGTATTACGGTTTTCACGCGCATGAAATGAAAATATGTTGACGTTTCGGCTGCACTGGTGGTAGCCTTCATCAGAATGATAGATTTTAAAGTTTGTAAACAGTCTTGACAGCAGCAAACAATGGATATTGCCCCATCTCTGAAACATTAACTTCTATTGTTTGCTGCTGTCAAGACTGTTTACAAACTTTAAAATCTATCATTCTGATGAAGGCTGCCACCAGTGCAGCCGAAACGTCAACATATTTTCATTTCTTACGCATTAAAACCATAAAACTAGTATAATCACAAATCATGTTTATTTTATTTCAGAACAAGGGCTGAAAATGAAAATATGAAATCAGTGAATGAAGAACTGTAATGATCACCAAACAGAATGTGGATCTGGGTTTAAGAAAATGAGTGTAACGAAGATTAATAGAAAGATATTCATATTCAAGACAAACACGTTATGGAATTTGTTCACAAAATAAATGATAAAGTTTAAATTTTATTAATCTTAGTTTTTGCAGTGAAGTTTGAACAAGGAAAAAAAATCAATAAATGCAAGCAATTGTAAATAATAGAATACATGCATGATTCATTAAGTAAAATCTCTGATCTCTGAGTCATGTTAGATTATTGTCAAATATGCTCACAAACTTGATACTGAAATTTCCATCCAGGAAATGGAACCCTGGTAAGATGAAGTCATTGCCATCATTTCAAACTTCACAATGAAGAAAACCAAGCAGGGGCAGATTTAGGGTGGAGCGAAGGAGGCGCACACCCCCTTTTGGAAATTCGAATACCTTTCTTGCCAAAACAAATTTTTATATAAAATTTGGCTGAAACCAATGTCCAACCTGAACATCCCTCCCACTTCCCCTTTGCAAGATCTCTGGATCCGCCCCTGCCAAGTTAACAATTTGTCATCACAATGCAGCATTCTTGCACCAACTGACTCTTCAATCAGACTTGTTTGTAGAAGTGTCTACTTTGGTACTGTCTTGTGTTTCTTCTTTGTTACTGCTGAAGTACATTGACCATCTTAGACATGCAACTCGCATTCTATCTAATGCTGCACTAGGCGTATCAATAGCAGGTCTGACATCTAGATGAACAAACTCTCCCATCTTGTAGTCTTCTTCATTCCCCACATCGTAATAATCAATAATGTAACGAACTGGCTTGCCGCAGCGATCTACAATCCAGTCATGTCGATCAAATGGAAGCTCATATCTGGGTTACAAGAATATTAAAGGGTTTCAAGATATATGTGAATATGGACACTCTATACTAACTAGTATAACTTCAATCATGGTTTCAATAATGAATATTAGTACAATAGAGTCGTTTTCGTATGAGTGGGAAGTAGTTACGGTACAGTTTATACCATGCAGTGATGGTGTCATGCCATATCCAAGATTGATTGAGCAATGATTTTGCAAGCTGTGATTGGTTGAATAGAATGTCTTCCGTGACCAAAACTCTGTGCCATAGGTTTCCCACTCATATGAAAACGCCTCTCAATTCTCACAGTCCTGTGAGTATTACTAGACTTAATACTTACCCCAACAAACTTCTGATTCTGGCTCTTGGACTGAAATCCTTTGCTCTGCCACGGAAAGTCAAAAGCTTGGGATTGCCACATTCACTGCAGAAGTTGAATAAAAAAGGCTACATTTTACTCACTAAATAAACAGAAATATTTTGAGGCAAGTGAAGGTAAATAGTAAAATAAATCAAACGCTTAAACTTAAAAAGTGTGACATACTGTGCATGAAGTGCCTCCCATCTCAATATCTCATCCCATGCTCTTTCGTTATTAGTATTATGTATCTTTATAATGTGGTCCATATCATTTGCCTGCACGTCGTCTTTGTCCCATTTCCATCCTTTCCTAATCATTGCATTCCAAAACATTTGCGGTGAAGGATAGACCCACTTTTCACTATCCGTTCCTCCTTTTGGGATTGTGGATATGACGCGATCTGTTGGTAGTGAGAATGGCTGTCCAGGTGATGGCTGCTGATTGGCTGGTGGCATCTGGATTTAGTAAGAAGAAATGGAGTAAATGAGAGAGAAGGTAATACACATTATAATGACAATGCTGTGCTTTAATCTAAATCAATACCGTGCAAGTTTCCCCATTATGGAACACAGCATAGCATGACTCATTTTACAAGAAAGCAATAAGTGATTTTCACTGTTTGTAAACATTGACGTCACATTGACTTTGTAATGTTAATTTGCCAACCACGATTACAAAAGCTCTTCACAAGTTGCTTTATTTCATCAGCCAATCGATCTCTGATTGGCAAAAAAATAACAATGGCTACGTTTATTTCATCAGCCAATCGATCTCTGATTGGCTATACAATAGCTACCAAGTTGCTTTATTGGATCAGACCATCTCTGATTGGCACATTACTTAACATAGGGCAGCCACCCTTTGATTCTGGTCATCAGCTAGATCTCTGGACACTCAACAATGGCTCACAAGTTGCATTCCCCCACTGGTTGATTTGCACCATGCTGCACTTTATTTCACAGCCAGATCTCTGATTGGCACATTACTTAACAATGGCACTACAATGGTGGGACAGGGGCCAATTGGCATGATGATGGAGATGGTTAACTTGGCTCTGTTGCTTTACTTCATGGCCAATCGATCTCTGATGGCACATTACTTACCCATGAGATGAAGGCTGCTTTATCAAATCAGCAGTGATCTCTGATTGGCACATTACTTAACAATGGCTCTTCACAAGTTGCTTTATTTCATCAGCCAATCGATCTCTGATTGGCACATTACTTAACTGTAGCTCTTCACAAGTTGCTTTATTTCATCAGCCAATCGATCTCTGATTGGCAAAAAAATAACAATGGCTACGTCACGGCGAACATCGCTATACATGTACATACCATGTTTCTTGGATCAAGACCATCTTTGTTCATAGGGCAGCCACCCTTTGATTCTGGTCCGCTAGCTGGACACTCACTTCTCCATTCTCCCACTGGTTGATTTGCACCATGCTGCACTGGACACCCAGAGGGCTAGGCTAGGTGGGTAGGTAGAGGTGGTAGAGGTCGATGATGGAGATGGTTGGCTTTCTGTTGGACTTGGTGTTGATGAGGAAGCTCCCATGAGATGAAGGCTGTATCAAAATAGCAGTGTTTAGTAGAGAAATGAATGGATGAATACAACATCCTGCAAACTACTGGCCTGAGCAACAAGACAATACTCAACAGTTTAGATAGATAGATAGATAGATAGATAGACAGACAGACAGACAGATAGACAGACAGACAGACAGATAGATAGACAGACAGATAGATAGATAGATAGATAGATAGATAGTTAGATAGATAGATAGATAGATAGACAGACAGACAGACAGACAGATAGATAGATAGATAGACAGACAGACAGACAGACAGATAGATAGATAGATAGATAGACAGACAGACAGACAGACAGATAGATAGACAGACAGATAGATAGATAGACAGACAGACAGATAGATAGATAGATAGACAGACAGATAGATAGATAGATAGACAGACAGACAGACAGATAGACAGACAGACAGACAGACAGATAGACAGACAGACAGACAGATAGATAGGTAGGTAGGTAGGTAGGTAGGTAGGTAGGTAGGTAGGTAGGTAGGTAGGTAGGTAGGTAGGTAGGTAGGTAGGTAGGTAGGTAGGTAGGTAGGTAGGTAGGTAGGTACATGTAGGTAGGTAGGTAGGTAGGTAGAATGTAGGTAGGTACAATGTAGGTAGGTAGGTATGTTGGTAGGTACAATGTAGGTAGGTACAATGTAGGTAGGTAGGTAGGTAGGTAGCTAGGTAGGTACAATGTAGGTAGGTACAATGTAGGTAGGTAGGTAGGTAGGTAGGTAGGTAGGTAGGTAGGTAGGTAGGTAGGTAGGTAGGTAGGTAGGTAGGTAGGTAGGTAGGTAGGTAGGTAGGTAGGTAGGTAGGTAGGTAGGTAGGTAGGTAGGTAGATAGATAGATAGCTTATAGATAGATATATATTGTAGTTAATTTATAAAAGCATTGCAGCTTGCATATACTTATGTATAAAGTAACGTGGATAGGTAAACAAACAACCAATTCATAAACTACAACATTTGATAAATAAACGATGGTAAGACTATGTATATCTACATGCATACTTACATTTAGCACATGCATGCACAACCTGTACTGTACTTGTAAGTGAAATCTGTTGCATATAAACGTTAACGTACCGGTGACTTGAAATTGACACAAATTACCACAATGGCAATCGCGTAGTTGATTTCATATCTATGCTATTAAATAGACACTCAATAAAGCACAACTAGGTAATTAACTACTTACCTTGAGTGTAAAAAAACACAGAAAAAGAAATGAAAGAAAGTTGTTTATCACTCAATGTTTTTGCATGTGCTGAATGAACTGGGTGCCAGACCTCCTCGGTAGTCGATGTAAACTCAAACTGGAGACTGAGTACGAAATAAATAAAGCAAAACACAATTTTTGTTGAATAAAAAATTAAAACCGTATTTCAAAAATGTGATGTGTCTTTAATATAATTGTTTATTCAACTAATTATCTTTTTTTAATTCAATTTATTTGAACAATTTTTATTAAATCTAGTTAAAAATCACATCAGATAACACAGGTCCTACTGGACAACAGTAATGATATTTTTAGCATGTCTTTTAATAATAAAACTGTACACGTAGTTTTAATTTTATATTTCTTTAATTTTTCACGTTGAAATTTTTTTAAATAATAACTTTCCCTACCCTCCCCTCCCTAATAACTCTCCCTTTCTATTCCCAGTCTTTCTCAGTTGCCCAGGGTTCGCCCAGCATTCTGGGATATGTAATGTTGGCCAAACTGTCTGGAGAATTTCTTCGTATTTTCTATTTATTTTATTAATATACTAGATTGTATGATTACAGTCTACAAAAGCCGCAAACATGAGTGGGGCTTCACTAGCCATAGAGATGCTGCTTTGCTTCTTTTTAACGTTGTGTTTGCTTCATTATTTTGGTAACTGGCGTAAGCAGCATATATTGGTGACATTAGCAGTGTTTGTTGCTTGGTTCTTTTCTTTCTTGATCGTTGAAGTTCTTCCTTTAGACGTGTCTGATGTAAGTACAGTGGATGAACATCGATAATCCATCAATCAATGTCTATCTTTATTGAGGGCATTACAGTCAATAGATCGTTAAAATTGTTGCACATTTGCGCAAGATTGATTTTCTTTGATTTTCTTTTTTCTTTCATTCATCAAATCTATTTCAAATCTGTTGATGTTTCAGACTTTTTACAGACGATGTCTGCAGGAACACAAACACCACTCCAATACTAATACAAGCTATAGCTTGTACTCCAATACTAGTACAACTACTACAAGTTTTACACCTACAGCTACTACGCCAAGACCAGCTCAATGTCAGCCACCTTGGAGTAGCTTACCAGCAAATGTGTTGCCTGATTTGTGGCGTATCGTATACTGGTCGTCACAGATCCTTTCCTGGTAAAATATGATGTTATTTGCTTGTTTTCTTGTGATGAAATCCTCTGGGAATTGAATTCACCAAGAAATTGATTAGAAATCATTTTTATTTAATGTTGAGTTTTATAAATTATTATGTTGGATATCATGCAGTCTTATAAAATAACTACATGTATGATGTATGCCTGATTTGCCAAAGAATGTGTATGCCGCTTGCTCTATGACAGCACACATGCACATAGATATTCAAACATTAATTAACAAACAAAATAGAAAACTTGCCTTAAAATCGTAATTGTATTTTATAAAAGAAATATAAAACTTGTCCACTGTGCTATGTGCAGTTATAGAGCACTTGGGGACTGAACGGAACAATTGAGAAGTGTTGAGAAGCACTCCGCTACGCGTTGTGCTTCTCCTAACACTGTCTTCTCTCGTGTTCTGATCAGTCCCTGTGTGCATGTTTTCTATTTATTTATTTGAACAACTAGGCCTGACAAGATACAATATTTCATAGTAGTAGTCCATAGAATTGTGTGAGCATTCTCTCAAAATGTGTGAACCCAGACAGTCCCATAATGCATCACTCTAACGTGTTCCAGGATAATCTTACCCATAATGCAGTCGTATTCGTACGCTGGTGACTTCTCTGTTAGAGGAAAGGTCAAGACAGCTCTCTATGAGAACGCTATCTGGTATGGCAGCTATATCGCTATCTTTCTTGTCCTTCTCGTCTATGTAATTGCTCGGCCTGATCTGGAGCTCAATGGGTAAGCCATAGTCTTTATACATGTTGTATACTACATACATTGATATTAAAGACCCCATGATGCCTAGCAAGCACAGAACGATATTAAAACGCACCATCTACCCATGACTCAAGCTTTTTTGCAAGCAACAGAGTATTTTACTGTTCATCGAAATTCAAAAATATTTTTGAAATGCTTCTTCAGATATCAAATATATTTTTATAACTCACTTGTAAAGAGCATTGAGATTTATATGTAATGCCTTGACCAAAAAATTATCTATCTTAAACGAAATTCAAAAATTTAGAAGCAGATCAAAATAAGCATGTATTATCCTTGACCAAAAAACTGTATCTTAAATATAGTTTTAGCAGGTGCATGTAAAATCAAAACACTGATGCAAAGCACCATGGGATAGGATACAGGGTCTTTATAGTTGAAGTGCAACATTGAAAACTTCTTGTCTGGCTGTAAAGTAATAAAAATATTGGACGTCAATCAAGCAAGGTTTTATATAAATTTCTTCTTTTTTCAAAAGGACTCAACTTCAGATTATCGGCATCACAGCATCCAATACATGGGGTCTACTGCTCCTGGTCATACTTATGGGATATGGCCTGGTTGAGATCCCTAGAAATGTATGGAACTCTGCTAAATTGGATTATAAACTGGCACATGCATACTTTAAGGTCTCTAAGTTAAGTGTTGAGAGAGAAGAAGGAGAGGAACAATTATCTGGAGTTCTGGAGGTAAGCATTGATCACTTGACCTTCTTTTGCCTTGTGTATGATAATAACCATCTTTTTGTACAAATTCAATGGTTAAAGTGCCACTACGATGTAATTTGAAAAAGTTATATAAATTGCACTTACAATTTAAGTAGAAGTGCTATATCATTACCTGTCCAAACCGTGTTCTGATCCGAGACCAGGAAAATATAATTTTTAGCCCCTAAAGTTCGGAATTTAGTGCCCGCCATTAAATGATGGCGAACCAGTTTTCTAATCTATAAAAAAGGAGAAAAGAGTACTTAACTTTACTGGCGTTTCGAGCCTTAGCCCTTCGTCGGAGTAAGAGTTGTACAAGTGTTATACTTAAAGTGAAATTTGTCATCTTTCTAATGCTTGTTTTAGTGTGGGATACCCGATCAAGCCATGATTTTTTTCAGTCTCACATTCATCCTTTATGACCCTTATACACCGAATCGAAATATGGCGACCAATTTGAATAACTATTGTTCTGGACTGACCAACCTCGTGTTCACGTGGAAACACAAAGGCGTTTTCACATGAATGAGAGGTTGGTCAGTCCAGAACAATAGTTATTCAAATTGGTCGCCATATTTCGATTCGGTGTATACTGTACTTGCCTTATTGGTAACCTAGCATTCCTCATTAGCTTGTCTTGTTGGTTCATCCAACATGGTGGCTGCATCTTTGTTATTTATATCTCTTATAGTCATATAAATATATAGATTAATTAATTATAATTATAATTTCCCCAGGAAAAGGAGAATGTTGATTGTTTTTATTTACAATTAACAGGAAGTACAGAAGGCATCAGAGAATATTCGTTATACAGATCCACTAAGGGGGTGTGTCAATGTTATTATTCAGAAAGTAAGTTACTGTAAGAATTACACTATCTAGACCAAATCAATCTACCAAATCAATCTAGAGTGCAAACCATATGTCCGTGAAACAGTACTAACTAATTAGTACTAAATAGCACTGATGAAACAATAGAAAACAATGGAGATAATGGCACTATTTAGTACTATTATTTTAGTAATAGTACTATTTCACGGACATATATGGTTTGCACTCTACCAAATCAATATATAGCTAATTGCATAATCGTTGTCGGGTTGAAAACCATGAAAGCTATGACCAAAAGAAATTCTGGGAAATTAAAACTCTCAAATAACACCGTCAAATCATCGACCTTTTTATCCAGACTTGTAGGATCTTAGATAAATAGCTCATATACCTTCAAAACTATGAGAACATTGAATATATCTGTATGTAATGCTGGTTATGAACTGATTTCCCATCCATCCTTGCGGTCTCAGCTTCTATGATTTATGATTTTCAACCCGACAACGATTATGCAATTAGCTATATACCAAATCAATTTATACCAAATCATGGTACTAATAAAGGCTGTAGGGGTGAGTATCTCAATGTGTCATCAAGTCTCTATGGCAATACATGTTGGAGTATCTTTTTACGAGCCAAATTAAAACAGCCTCACAAAGATTTGGTTACCACTACCGTATATATCATAAAATATCAACCTATTACCGAGTTTTCTAGGTTTCTTTTTTCTTTTTTACACTTTTAATTAGTATCATCAATGTAAAGCGCTTTAGAATATTTTAATAGTTAAGGCACTATATAAATGTTATTTATTTATTATTTATTATTTACAGTGTCCTGAGTCATCAGAGGGTATGTTTGGCAAGGGAACAGATGATTATGTAGATTATAACGACTACCTCAAGGAAAGTGGACAAACAATCAGCGAGCCTTACTCAGAGAAATCTTTAGTAAAGTTACACAGGAAAGTGATTGTAGTCACACAGACATCAAGAAGAACACAATGGTAGGACACCCGGCATTATTGCTCTCATATTAGCACAGATTTCATGTGACTATGAAAAACGTATGGCATGGACGTGCTTTGCTGTGCCGTGCTCCGTGGTTTTTCAGTCATACGAAATCTGCTCTACCACGCAACATTTCGGGTTGTTGTTTTATTACATGTACCTGTATGTTTTGTTCTTACAGTCAATACAACTCTCAGTTGGAACACGCATTTGAGCTGGAGGATTTGATGAGAAATACTGGGAATACTGAAAGGTTGGTTTAATGATGATGGTGATGAATGACAAGGGTGATGTTGATAATGATGAATGATGATAGTGAAATACCTAATAATATTATGATAGTGGAGATGATAATCATGACAAAAGTGATTGTATCAGTGATGATGATGATTAACGATGATGATTATGATGACATTAATTATGTTTTTAAATAATTCCTTGTTGGTTGGTTTAGACACAAATGTACACATAGTTTTCTGGCAGTTGATTTTAACATTGTACCCTGATGATGGGCCGTCGGCCCGAAAGCTTGGGAAGATGAAACATTTTTTGATTGATGAAACAGTCTTAAAATTCAATTAATATTATTATATTGTTGTAGATATTTCAAGTCATCTCTCAAAAGATCATCCAAAGGTTGCTGTAGTAGCATAGCTCCAGTCTTAGGTATGAACACGGTATATACTTGGTTAATAACTTTAATAACTGCACCTTTGGGCTTCCCAGGAAAAGTGCTATATAAATACATTATATTATTATTATCATAATTATTATTATTATTTTTATTTTTTTTTATTATCATTATTATTATCATTATTATCATTATCATCATCATCATCATCATCATCATCATCATCATAGTGAGCAATAGTGTGCTCCAAATCCATTGTCCAAGAGATACATTAAGGTATGTATTTCTATGCAAGACAGTGGGAGACAACACTTATTCATTAATTTAAATTTAAATTTAATCAATTTTCAAATACATTATATTCACACATGAATACATCATACAGTACCTAATAGACGATTTTCATGATGGCATCATATGACTACAAGTACCAGAATGCTTTGGAAATTTTCTTTCTTATTCAGATTTTTATTCCCTCATTAGAATAGTAAGACAATTGGTGCTAATTATCTAACAAAAGAAAATGGGCAAAGCATTCTGCTACTTGTAGTCATATGACGCCATCATGAAAATCGCCTATTCAGTACCTTATGTTGTCATACAGTACCTAATTCAGTACCTTATGTTGTCATACAGTACCTAATTCAGTACCTTATGTTGTCATACAGTACCTAATTCAGTACCTTAATCTGCTGTATGTTGTCATACAGTACCTAATTCAGTACCTTATTACACAGAGTGGTACTGGAAGATCTGGTTATGTCCAATACTGCTACGTGTACTTGCTATAATCTGCTTTATGTTATCACTGGCCCTGGTCTGGTCAGAGGTGACATTCTTTACTACCAAACCACAGAGTGGTCTCTTTGTGCTCTACTTATCAATGCCGCTGGTGATGGATACTTTTACTTCTATGTAGAGGTGAGTTTTGATGGACCGTGCATAATAGGCCATTTCCGAGTTCCTTTTATCTCTGTTTCAAAACGAGTCTACGTGCAAAACCTTTCATATGCAAATGAAGATTTCCTTTTCCATACTGTAAATAAAACTTGATAATCTGCTTTATGAACTGGTTTCTGGTCAGACGTAGACATTCTTTTTGAAACAGAGATAATAGGAATTCGGAAATGGCCTCAATGTCTGCAGGATAGTTTAAGCATCTTTTTTGGTCCTTTCTGTGCATAATAGGCCCATTTCTCATTTCATTTATCTCTGTTTCAAAACGAGTCACGTGCGAAACCTTTCATTCTTCAATCATTGCGTTTTTCATGTAAATGTGCTCCTACTACAAAGTCTTCAGGTAGACTCGTCTTGAAACAATTACTATTACTTTGCACCTAATCATCATACAGACCCATACAGTCTATTTTTTTTCTGTGGCCTGTAATTTAACATTTACTTTTACTTTTCACCTAATTTCATCATACATTGCCCATGTGTCTATTGTTTAGTGGCCTGTATGAGATAACAATTACTATTACTTTGCACCTAATCATCATACAGACCCATACAGTCTATTGTTTAGTGGCCTGTAAGATAACAATGCACCTTTTTGTAGTTTCCCAGAATACTTCAGGATTCTGCGCACGCGCAAGTGAGGTCAGGGGATAAAAATATTGAGATTTGATCGTGTATTGAGGAAAATATGACTACTGTAATTAATCAAGAACAGGAAAAAAACTGTTTTCTTTGCTTGAAAATTTGTATCTATCTTTGTAATTCTTCTTACGCACTTTTAACATGTCTAAGTTTTCTACTGAATTTCTTCATTGTCTCTTAATATTTTCGATCTATTTTGCACCCTGACCTCGCTTGCGCGCGCAGAATCATGAAGAATTCTGGGAAACTACGAAAAGGTGCATGAACTAATAACATTGGTACAATAATCCAGTTTTGAGTTAGAGGGGTATGGAATGGTCAAGACGAGACTTTGTGAGACTCGGAGACAAGGCATATTTTGCGAGCCTGAGACGCTTTTTCACCGATTTCCTTTGTTTTCAAAATTCGAGACTCTGAGACTGCTTTTTGCGAAAAAACGAGACTGACACCTCTAGATAGTAGACACCGCTGTGCTTCTAGTGTCTTATCAAGGAGTGCAAAGGTGTCTAAACAACCCAATACTGGAGTATAAGACCTGTTTCATTGTACCAACCTCCGTGTTGATTGTCATCCAGCATTTCCTGTGTCGAGAGTTTTTCTAGGATGTTCTCCTTGGCTGGCCGGATTAAAGTGCCTATGAAACGAAAATGTCGATCCTTGTTTTATTGTACATTATTGTTGTTTGGTCTTTCTCTGAACATTTGCTGTATTTAAACATCGACTTTGAGCGTGCGAACATTTTCTTTTCGTGGTTCGAAAATTATCATTTTCAACCAAAATGTGCGACAAGAGACTGGGCCCTTGACAATGGCTCGTTGACGTCATAAGTTGTGTATGCCTTTGTTTGCACAACTTATGACATCACATTTCTATAGTTTGACTGAGCGGGAATTGTCGCACTTTGAAACCCAAAATGCCCAACTTCGTGTGCGAAATAAAAAATGTTCCTGAAGCTCAATTCACTTTTTATTAATGCCATGTAAACAAGCAAATAGTAAACTTTCGTAGTAGCAAATAAAAACGGGGTCTGTTTTTTCGTTTCATAGGCACTTTAATTGGCGTAACATTCCCTCATGGTATCATTACTTTGTTATGGTTTCAGTATTTTGTGTCGTCTGACGTATGCTCTGTCATTGAACTTTCTTGCTATGATTCATTTGGATGGTCATGTGACAGGCTCTGTCGAATCAGTTGAAACTTCTTTCACAACTGTAAGTACCATTTAAACTACAAGTATGAATACAGTCAACTCTCTGCAGACAACCATCCCTCTACCAGTTAAGATTGATCACTCTCTACTTTCTCATAGCACAATGCTTTGTGCCTTTGGGGGGGGGGGGGGGGGATAAAAAAGAAAATGGGAGCTTTCTGTCAACCATGTAATTATGCAACACCATTTTCTTTTGTATTACCCCCCAAGGCGCAAAGCATTATGTGCTGTGAGAAAGTAGAGAATTGATCAACTTGCCCACAAATTCCAATGGGGGAGGGGCAACAAGTTGATGTGTTTTTATAAGTTTATGGAGGTCGTCGGCGTTCAATTAATTCCATACCTTTTGTCGCAACAGTTTATGGGTCATATGGACGTGTTGTCATTCATCTCTAAGGGTGTCAATCTCTATTACCCCATGTGTGTGTTACTAGTATGCTTGGCGACATACTTTAGCCTGGGTACTCGCTGTCTCAATATCTTAGGATTCCAGACATTTATAATTGAAGACGACATGTCAGCAGAGTATACCAGCGAAGGCAAAGATATAGTTAGAAGAGGTAGGGTGTGCCAATAATTTAATAATTGATTAATAATTTACATGAACATAATCACCACAAGTCTCTCTGTAGTTCAGTGGTATCTAGAGCATCCAACTGGTATCTATGTTCAAGGTCATAGGTTTGATTCCTATCACTCAGATTCATCCCCAGATGGCGATGATTTATGATTAATTTATCATATCATGTTTTACAGAGAGAAGAAGAAGAGAACATGGTGAAGGCAGAAAGGTGAGAGCAATTTTAGATTACAATTATTAACCCTTTCAAAAGTGTGATGTGTCCACCATAGGGGTGTGTGCATCATAGAGGGGTGTCCATCATAGGGGGATGTCCACCATAGGGGTGTCCACCATAGGGGTGTGTGCACCATAGGGGTGTGTCCACCATAGGGGTGTGTGCACCATAGAGGTGTGTCCCCCCATAGGGGGTGTGTGCCCACCATAGGGGGTGTCGATAATAGAGGGGTGTCCATCATAGGGGGATGTCCACCATAGGGGTGTGTCCACCATAGGAGTGTGTCCACCATAGGGGTCCACCATAGGGTGTCCACCATAGAGGGATGTCCATCATCGGGGGATGTCCATCATAGAGGGGTGTCCATCATAGAGGGGTGTCCATCATAGAGGGATGTCAACCATAGAGGGATGTCCATCATAGAGGGATGTCCATCATAGGGGTGTGTCCACCATAGGGGTGTGTCCACCATAGGGGTGTGTCCACCATAGAGGGATGTCCATCATAGGGGTGTGCCCACCATAGGGGGTGTCCACCATAGAGGGATGTCCACCAGAGGGGTGTTTCCACCAGAGGGGGGTGTCCATCATAGACGAGTGTCCATCATAGAGGGATGTCAACCATAGAGGGATGTCCATCATAGAGGGATGTCCATCATAGGGGTGTGTCCACCATAGGGGTGTGTCCACCATAGGGGTGTGTGTCCACCATAGGAGTGTGTCCATCATAGAGGGATGTCCATCATAGGGGTGTGCCCACCATAGGGGGTGGCCACCATAGAGGGATGTCCACCAGAGGGGTGTGTCCACCAGAGGGGGGAATCATGTATTCGTAATGTATTTATAACATAGTCATTTATAGATGTCTTCACTTTTCAACAGGAAACATGGACAGAAAGAGGGGAATCAGCAAAACGTCGAATTAACGAGAGAAAGGTGTACAGAGACAGAGAATTGAGTCTAGGACTGAAGAGAGACCAAGCTACATCACAGACAAACCTAACAGGCGATGACATTAAGGTCGTAAAGTATTCTAGATTTGATCACGACAATGATAGGGTAGAGTTACTCTCTGCAGCTGATTACGATCCTAATGCAGCATCAACAAGTGAATATAATAGAGAACCATATAATAGGGACTACTCAGGGTTGGGACGGTCACCCACTAAACCACCAAAGAACTTGTTTGATGACATATAAAAGATTTATTATTGACAAGCTCTATGCATAGGGGTATCGAAAGGTCAAGGCGAGACTTTGCGAGACTCCGAGACGAGGCATATTTTTTCGAGCCCAAGACGCTTTTTTTCACCGATTTCCTTTGTTTTCAAAATTTGAGACTCTGAGATGGCTTTTTGTGAAAAAAGCAAGACTTCGAGACCTGCAAAATTTAAACAAAATTTTGCGAGACTCTTGACTTTTTGCGGGAACCATTCGACACCTCCTTATGCATCGTTCTGTATAGAATATTTCTTTGAAAAAACATAAATTTATATTTAAATATATTGTATAAAGGTAGCATGGAGAATCAAAGTGCATGGTTTAGGATCATATTTAATGTACCAATAGTTGCTTCACATCTTTGCTATAAATAATAATTAAAGCTCCATTGACTCAATGATTATTGTAATTAGTACATCAAATAAAGTGATAATTCTGCATTTAGAATTACCAAAGATATTAAACAAAGAATTTGGAACTCACCTTAATGGTTTTGATTAGAATGATTCCTGATTAGCAAGGTGGCATGATGCATTTGTCTTGAGTGAACTAATGAGGGGCTTCTCTAGTTGTTGTCATGTTTCTCCTTCATACTGACCTCTGTAATCACTATGATATTTATCTCCCTACTGACACCTTACCAACCACTTCCTGACACCTTACCAACCACTTCCTGACACTTTACCAACCACTTCCTGACACCTTACCAACCACTTCCTGACACCTTACCAACCACTTCCTGACACCTTACCAACCACTTCCTGACACCTTGCCAACCACTTCCTGACACCTTACCAACCACTTACTGACACCTACCAACCACTTACTGACACCATACCAACCACTTACTGACACCTTACCAACCACTTCCTGACACCTTACCAACCACTTCCTGACACCTTACCACCTTACCACTTCCTGACACTTTACCAACCACTTCCTGACACCTTACCAACCACTTCCTGACACCTTATCAACCACTTCCTGACACCTTGCCAACCACTTACTGACACCTTACCAACCACTTCCTGACGCCTTACCAACCACTTACTGACACCTACCAACCACTTACTGACACCTTATCAACCACTTCCTGACACCTTACCAACCACTTACTGACACCTTGCCAACCACTTACTGACACCTTACCAACCACTTCCTGACGCCTTACCAACCACTTACTGACACCTACCAACCACTTACTGACACCATACCAACCACTTACTGACACCTTACCAACCACTTCCTGACACCTTACCAACCACTTCCTGACACCTTACCAACCACTTCCTGACACTTTACAACACCACCACTTCCTGACACCTTACCAACCACTTCCTGACACCTTATCAACCACTTCCTGACACCTTGCCAACCACTTACTGACACCTTACCAACCACTTCCTGACGCCTTACCAACCAACCACTTACTGACACCTACCAACCACTTACTGACACCTTATCAACCACTTCCTGACACCTTACCAACCACTTACTGACACCTTGCCAACCACTTACTGACACCTTACCAACCACTTCCTGACGCCTTACCAACCACTTACTGACACCTACCAACCACTTACTGACACCTTACCAACCACTTACTGACACCTTGCCAACCACTTACTGACACCTTACCAACCACTTCCTGACACTTTACCAACCACTTTCCTGACACCTTGCCAACCACTTCGTGACACCTTACCAAACCACTTCCTGACACCTTACCAACCACTTCCTGACACCTACCAACCACTTACTGACACCTTACCAACCACTTCCTGACACCTTACCAACCACTTCCTGACACCTTACCAACCACTTCCTGACACCTTACCACCACCACTTCCTGACACTTTTACCAACCACTTCCTGACACCTTACCATTACCAACCACTTCCTGACACCTTACCAACCACTTCCTGACACCTTACCAACCACTTCCTGACACCTTACCAACCACTTCCTGACACCTTATCAACCACTTCCTGACACCTTACCAACCACTTACTGATACCTTACCAACCACCTTACCAACCACCTTACCAACCACTTCCTGACACCTTACCAACCACTTACTAACACCTTACCAACCACTTACTGATACCTTACCAACCGCTTACTGATACATTGTACCTTACCAACCACTTACTGACACCTACCAACCACTTACTGACACCATACCAATCACTTCCTGACACCTTACCAACCACTTACTGACACCTCACCAATCACTTACTGACACCTTGCCAACCACTTCCTGACACCTTACCAACCACTTAATGTTTACATTTGCGCGATAGAAAACAATGTGGATAAAATTGTTTACAAATATGAATTTTATTTCATTCCAAAAATTTGTTCAATAAAAATAATTATAAAACTACTCTAAAATGAATGTTGTTCTTTACCAAATGTCTGGTTTTAAACTTATATGTACACAATCATTTCTTTTATTCTTGGAAGCACTGGACCTGCCTCAATAAAAAATCACTACTTCTCAAGTTGCTTTGAGATGTCAAGCCTATGTATTGCTGTCAGGGTCAAGCCTATGTATTGCCGTCAGGGTCAAGCCTATGTATTGCTGTTAGGGTCAAGCCTATGTATTGCTGGTCAGGGTCAAGCCTATGTATTGCTGTCAGGGTCAAGCCTATGTATTGCTGTCAGGGTCAAGCCTATGTATTGCTGTCAGGGTCAAGTCTATGTATTGCTGTCAGGGTGTCAGGGTCAAGCCTATGTATTGCTGTCAGGGTCAAGCCTATGTATTGCTGTCAGGGTCAAGCCTATGTATTGCTGTCAGGGTCAAGCCTATGTATTGCTGTCAGGGTCAAGCCTATGTATTGCTGTCAGGGTCAAGCCTATGTATTGCTGTCAGGGTCAAGCCTATGTATTGCTGTCAGGGTCAAGCCTATGTATTGCTGTGTCAGCTGTCAAGCCTATGTAGTGCTGTCAGGGTCAAGCCTATGTATTGCTGTCAGGGTCAAGCCTATGTATTGCCTATGTATTGCTGTCAGGGTCAAGCCTATGTATTGCTGTCAGGGTCAAGCCTATGTATTGCTGTCAGGGTCAAGCCTATGTATTGCTGTCAGGGTCAAGCCTATGTATTGCTGTCAGGGTCAAGCCTATGTATTGCTGTCAGGGTCAAGTCTATGTATTGCTGTCAGGGTCAAGCCTATGTATTGCCGTCAGGGTCAAGCCTATGTATTGCTGTCAGGGTCAAGCCTATGTATTGCTGTCTATGTATTGCTGTCAGGGTCAAGCCTATGTATTGCTGTCAGGGTCAAGCCTATGTATTGCTGTCAGGGTCAAGCTTATGTATTGCTGTCAGGGTCAAGCCTATGTATTGCTGTCAGGGTCAAGCCTATGTATTGCTGTCAGGGTCAAGCCTATATATTGCTGTCAGGGTCAAGCCTATGTATTGCTGTCAGGGTCAAGCCTACATTGTATGTATTGCTGTCAGGGTCAAGCCTATGTATTGCTGTCAGGGTCAAGCCTATGTATTGCTGTCAGGGTCAAGCCTATATATTGCTGTCAGGGTCAAGCCTATGTATTGCTGTCAGGGTCAAGCCTATGTATTGCTGTCAGGGTCAAGCCTATGTATTGCTGTCAGGGTCAAGCCTATGTATTGCTGTTAGGGTCAAGCCTATGTATTGCTGTCAGGGTCAAGCCTATGTATTGCTGTCAGGGTCAAGCTTATGTATTGCTGTCAGGGTGAAGCCTATATATTGCTGTCAGGGTCAAGCCTATGTATTGCTGTCAGGGTCAAGCTTATGTATTGCTGTCAGGGTCAAGTCTATGTATTGCTGTCAGGGTCAAGCTTATGTATTGCTGTCAGGGTCAAGCCTATATATTGCTGTCAGGGTCAAGCCTATGTATTGCTGTCAGGGTCAAGTCGATGTATTGCTGTCAGGGTCAAGCCTATGTGTTTGGTGACCCGCAAAAGGTCACAGGACATTTTGAATTGCGGAACATGTCCTTAAATGGAATACATCTATATCATTATTATTTCTATAATATGTCACTACTTGTCACATCTTACTCCCCATATCGTTCCATGATACTTATAACCAACAGGTCTCGCTATGGTGGAGAATAATGAACTATTAAGCTTAATGTTTGGAAGTTCGGTCTTCAGTAACGTTACTCCATCAGCGCTTAGAAGTCCATAGATATCTAGTTTTATCAATGATTTCATGTTGGCCCACACCCTGAAAGGACAAAGGAACCAGACATCAAACAAGAAATACTAAGAATAAGACAGATAGAGTCTGCTATGGATTACCCATACATACAGAAAGAGAAAAACTTTGTGAACACAATGGGATTCGAACCCAAGACCTGAATTGATCACCAATACCCTACCAGCTAAGTAGGCCAGGAATAGCTGTGTCAATGCTCTAACAGCTGAGTAGGCCAGGAATAGCTGTGTGTCAATGCTCTACCAGCTGAGTAGGCCAGGAATAGCTGTGTGTCAATGCTCTACCAGCTGAGTAGGCCAGGAATAGCTGTGTTTCAATGCTCTACCAGCTGAGTAGGCCAGGAATAGCTGTGTGTCAATGCTCTACCAGCTGAGTAGGCCAGGAATAGCTGTGTGTCAATGCTCTACCAGCTAAGTAGGCCAGGAATAGCTGTGTGTCAATGCTCTACCAGCTGAGTAGGCCAGGAATAGCTGTGTGTCAATGCTCTAGCAGCTAAGTAGGCCAGGAATAGCGGTGTGTCAATGCTCTACCAGCTAAGTAGGCCAGGAATAGCTGTGTGTCAATGCTCTACCAGCTAAGTAGGCCAGGAATAGCTGTGTTTCAATGCTCTACCAGCTAAGTAGGCCAGGAATAGCTGTGTTTCAATTCTCTACCAGCTGAGTAGGCCAGGAATAGCTGTGTGTCAATGCTCTACCAGCTAAGTAGGCCAGGAATATCTGTATGTCAATGCTCTACCAGCTGAGTAGGCCAGGAATAGCCGTGTGTCAATGCTCTACCAGCTAAGTAAGCCAGGAATATCTGTGTGTCAATGCTCTACCAGCTAAGTAGGCCAGGAATAGCTGTGTGTCAATGCTCTAGCAGCTGAGTAGGCCAGGAATAGCTGTGTGTCAATGCTCTACCAGCTGAGTAGGCCAGGAATAGCTGTGTGTCAATGCTCTAGCAGCTAAGTAGGCCAGGAATATCTGTGTGTCAATGCTCTACCAGCTAAGTAGGCCAGGAATAGCTGTGTGTCAATGCTCTACCAGCTGAGTAGGCCAGGAATATCTGTGTGTCAATGCTCTAGCAGCTGAGTAGGCCAGGAATATCTGTGTGTCAATGCTCTACCAGCTGAGTAGGCCAGCAATAGCTGTGTGTCAATGCTCTAGCAGCTGAGTAGGCCAGGAATATCTGTGTGTCAATGCTCTACCAGCTGAGTAGGCCAGCAATAGCTGTGTGTCAATGCTCTAGCAGCTGAGTAGGCCAGGAATAGCTGTGTGTCAATGCTCTACCAGCTAAGTAGGCCAGGAATAGCTGTGTGTCAATGCTCTACCAGCTGAGTAGGCCAGGAATAGCTGTGTGTCAATGCTCTAGCAGCTAAGTAGGCCAGGAATAGCGGTGTGTCAATGCTCTACCAGCTAAGTAGGCCAGGAATAGCTGTGTGTCAATGCTCTACCAGCTAAGTAGGCCAGGAATAGCTGTGTTTCAATGCTCTACCAGCTAAGTAGGCCAGGAATAGCTGTGTTTCAATTCTCTACCAGCTGAGTAGGCCAGGAATAGCTGTGTGTCAATGCTCTACCAGCTAAGTAGGCCAGGAATATCTGTATGTCAATGCTCTACCAGCTGAGTAGGCCAGGAATAGCCGTGTGTCAATGCTCTACCAGCTAAGTAAGCCAGGAATATCTGTGTGTCAATGCTCTACCAGCTAAGTAGGCCAGGAATAGCTGTGTGTCAATGCTCTAGCAGCTGAGTAGGCCAGGAATAGCTGTGTGTCAATGCTCTACCAGCTGAGTAGGCCAGGAATAGCTGTGTGTCAATGCTCTAGCAGCTAAGTAGGCCAGGAATATCTGTGTGTCAATGCTCTACCAGCTAAGTAGGCCAGGAATAGCTGTGTGTCAATGCTCTACCAGCTGAGTAGGCCAGGAATATCTGTGTGTCAATGCTCTAGCAGCTGAGTAGGCCAGGAATATCTGTGTGTCAATGCTCTACCAGCTGAGTAGGCCAGCAATAGCTGTGTGTCAATGCTCTAGCAGCTGAGTAGGCCAGGAATATCTGTGTGTCAATGCTCTAGCAGCTGAGTAGGCCAGGAATAGCTGTGTGTCAATGCTCTACCAGCTGAGTAGGCCAGGAATAGCTGTGTGTCAATGCTCTACCAGCTAAGTAGGCTGTGTAATGCAGGGGAAGTAGATATTTAATAACCTATGAGTATCAAGAAATTCTAATTTGTGACTGTTGTGTTACCTGAAAGCCTGTGGCTGAATACTGTAGCATCTACTGATTGACAGGTGTTGTAGGGATAGTTTCTTTGAAATAGCAACCAACGATTCTGCTGTTATCTGAACCCCATCACTAGAACAAGTGACACAAATGATTACCATAGTTTTACATCATTGCATGATTTATTTATAACACAAATGATGATACATGTAATTTATTTAATAATACTTTATTCATTAATTTTTAAAAATACATTAATACAATGAAAGGAGATACCAGAGGTTAACCCTATGGAGGATATCTCCCCCCCCCCCCCCCCCCCCCCCATATATATATATAATAAAATGTAGTACAAACCTCAAGTCCAAATGCGTGAGATTGTGACAATGCTCAACCAACTGAAGTACAACTATAGTTACAAAAACAAACCATTTAAACAACTGTAACTACATGTACACTGTGCATAGGCACTGCATGCAACACTGGTCAACCAACATGTACATTTGTAGTGTACTGTACCTTCATCTGTCAGCCACTCGCGGCATCCACTCAAGTTTAAATGTGTCAGGTTGGGTAAGTTTTGTATAACCTAGTAATGAAAATAGACTTACTGTGATTCATCACAACCCAATACTGGTAACACTACTACCACATTATATTATCACTACTACCACCATTACAACACAACCACCACTACCATCATCATCACTATCATCATCACTAGCACCAATATACATACATTGTACTATCACTCAGGGGTTTCATTAATTTTTAAGGTAGCTGTATGAGATGCTCAAAGTAGCCATATACTCAATGATTTTTTTTGATCTGTACGATCATACACTGACCAAAGTAGCTGTCGGAGGCACTGCAAGTAGACGCCGGAGCTCCAGCGGTAACCGGCTTCTATTGAAACCCCTGGTCACTAACAATAGGTCACCAAATAACCTGAAGTATTGATTCCTTGCTGAGATGTGTCCAGGCTAAATTCAATTCCTTTAATCTACAAGTAAAAATAAAACATTTATGAAATGCTACATCATATCGCTAGACAAACCATGTCACTAGACAAACTATGTCGCTAGACAAACCATGTCGCTAGACAAACCATGTCGCTAGACAAACCATCACTAGACAAACCATGTCGCTAGACAAACCATGTCGCTAGACAAACCATGTCGCTAGACAAACCATGTCGCTAAACAAACCATGTCGCTAGACAAACCATGTCGCTAGACAAACCATCACTAGACAAACCATGTCGCTAGACAAACCATGTCGCTAGACAAACCATGTCGCTAGACAAACCATGTCGCTAGACAAACCATGTCGCTAGACAAACCATGTCACTAGACAATCCATGTTGCTAGACAAACCATGTTGCTAGACAAACCATGTCACTAGACGAACCATGTCACTAGACAAACCATGTCGCTAGACAAACCATGTCGCTAGACAAACCATGTCACTAGACAAACCATGTCACTAGACGAACCATGTCGCTAGACAAACCATGTCGCTAGACAAACCATGTCACTAGACAAACCATGTCGCTAGACAAAAGCCTTACCTTTTACAGCCATTAACTAGTGCCTTAATCCCCTGCACAGTTATGCCAGTACACATTGCTAGATTTAACACTTCAACAGCTTCACATTCACCAATTGCTCTGCAAAATACATGTACACACCTTGTATTGATATTAGGCATTTATGTTATGAAATAGTTTTAATTTAATTAATGTTATTAGCTTTGCTGTGGTTATGGCAGGTTCGTCACAACAGCATTAGCCAATTACTGTCAGACCACACACACCAGGAACTCTGTGTTGTTGTTTTTGTTTGTTTATGTATTAAAGTGCCTATGAAACGAAAATGTCGATCCTTGTTTTATTGTACATTATTGTTGTATGGTCTTTCTCTGAACATTTGCTGTATTTAAACATCGACTTTGAGCGTGCAAACATTTTCTTTTTGCGGTTCGAAAATTATCATTTTCAACCAAAATGTGCAACAAGAGACTGGGCCCTTGACAATGGCTCGGTGACGTCATAAGTTGTGTATGCCTTTGTTTGCACAACTTATGACATCACATTTCTATAGTTTGACCGAGCGGGAATTGTCGCACTTTTAAACCCAAAATGCCCAACTTCGTGTGCAAAATAAAAAATGTTCCTGAAGCTCAATTCACTTTTTATTAACGCCATGTAAACAAGCAAATAGTAAACTTTCATAGTAGCAAATAAAAACGGGGTCTGTTTTTTCGCTTCATAGGTACTTTAAGGGAAACTTGGGTGGCCGAGTGGTTATGCCAAGCTCGCTGGTTCAACTCCTGGACTGGGCACTTAGTTCATTCTCTCCCTTGCTTCGAGGGATTTTCTTCGGGTATTCTAGTTTTACGCCCTCAATAAAAACGAACTAGTGCAGAGATGAATGTTGGGTGTACAGTAAGAAGTGAGTGTGAGAGTCGTGTCCCCTGCTAAATAGATTGACACATTAAAAAAGTGATTTTTTTAAATTTGATATTTTATTTGTTAAAGTCACAAAAATGCTGATGAACATGAGAACTCACCTAAGAATGCTAAGAGAAAGAGAGCAAGAATCCAAGCTAATACATCTCAGTCTTCTTGAGTGCTGCCAATACAACAACAACAACAACCTAAATCAATTTGATATTATATATAGACACATGCAACTCTATTTTGGATTATTATATAGTCATGTCAATACGCGCGCTCTGATTGGCTGAAAACTGTGCTTTATCAGAGAATGGTTTGATGATGCAATTTTTCAAAAAGATCAAAATTCTGAAGAAAACAAACCGAGCGCACTACTAATGCCAGTTACGCCATTGAGCGCATGCACTTCACTTGCTAAAATTTTATTCAAAAATGCAAAAGAATCCTCAAATTTCTTGCCATATTTTCACCATTCTTGTTCTTTTTGGATCAAAAATCCATAGTTTCTATTTAATAAAGCAAATAGAACAGCTTCAACTGTGCTCTGTTCAGTAATAAAGCACTTAGGAAGTGCCGAGAGCACACTGAGAGCACTCTTGTCACTTTGTGTGTGCTTTACAGTGTTATTTTTAAAACGAGCGTGCGTGCTGTGTGCTCTCATAGCACGCGGAATACGCATCCTTTGGCCAATCAGAGCATGCGTTATATATCATAGTTATTTTATAATTAGATTTATTATATGATATATTGCAGTCAGTAGTGTAATATTTAGTAACTAGTATATTGTTATTGTAATTAGTGTGATATCTTGAGCATCTTCCTATGTAACACGCGCAACATAAATATTAAATGATTATAAAATTATTATTACTGAACGGAACACGGTTGAAGCTGTTCTATTTGTTAATTAGTGTATTGAGACTCTAACTGGGTGTCTGGTCACAAAGTCAATATTACCATTAATAAGCAGAGTAAACTGTTTTCTTGAAATGCACACAGGGTTGCATCAAGGTGAGAAAGTTTGAGAAGAGAATCACTTGCTTGGTGTGAAACAGGAACGATGTCGGGAAAAGTGGAAAAACTTTCATCAAAAATGGGAGAACAAACCTGAAATAAAAAGACCAGTTAGAAATAAATCTTATCAAATGATTTGAGATGCAATGCTTACTTTAGATGACAACAATCTCAATACTCTTGTTCCACGTAGTAATACTGTGCCAAGTACGCCAGGACTAAGCTTAGTTTTAGTCATGTCAACACTTTTCCATAAGCTTTCATCATAACTGTTGCAAAAACAATTATTAGATTAATACATGCTTATTGCCATTATTATCATCACCTCGACTCTCATCTTCATCATAATATAATAATCATCATCATCACAAATACAGTAAACTACATGTATCACCCAACACACTGTGGTGATAATATAAAGTCATCACCTTGCCCCCCCTCCTCCTCCTCATCATCATAGCTGTGAAACTGAGTCATGTTGATTCCAGTTATTTATCGTCATCATAAGAATAATTATAATTACAGTTGACGTCATTCATGTTATACTTACGCCAGTACATGCCAGTCTTTACAGACCTGCGCACAGATTGATAATGTTTGTCGAGATAAAAACTTAAAAATCCCTAAAATGATTTCATCAGATAGATTTGCAAATGGATCTAAAGAAAACAAAAAGTATTCAAATCAACTAATGAAGACATTGTAGAAAGGTCATCATCTCCATGACAACACTGCTCACCGTGCATTTTGTTGGAATCTTCTTTGGTGTCCAAACTTGTACGCCCATCGTGGCGATCCGGGCAAACTCCACATGTTCGGGATGGCTTGATTTTCTTGCCTCGCGATGAAAAATTTGCCACTAATTTTTGTCTGAAGCCCTAAGGACAAACAAACACGCTCTTTACAAGGTAGCAACAGGCATTTTATTTGCTTAGAATAACGCTGTTATTGGTGTACTGAAATCGACATGAATTGTCTGGAAGACTCGATCGAAAGTCTGAGCCAGAAGTTAATTTTGGAGGGAAAATTCTACATTGCAAAAAAGCTATAAAATAGACCAACTAAGTTCTTAATAGCTTAGTATACTCGTAATGAAATAACACATTAGATTAATAAGCTAAAATGTACTTACATTTGAAGTTGCTTCGCTGGTTAATTCTTGACTCGAGTCTCGCATATCTTCGTCTGGCCATCGCAACAAAGCAACGTCGAGATCTCTGTAAACCTCTTCTGTTTCTGACGGATTTAAAGACCAAGTGTATTGCGTGCCATTACATGGTTTCTGTTCTTCATTTCTCTTGGCTTCAACGAGTTTTCTTGTTCTTTTATGGCGATCCTTCGTTCGAGAACTTTTGGTCGCCATCTTTGTTGTTCATCCCAAACTTGGCGCCTTGGACTGACGGCGACCAATCACAAGGTAGTCTCCAGAACGAGGCTGACTCGAACAGCTTCCTTATCTGTTTATATTTTTATTTCACTTCTCTTTCAATTACAGTTTTTTATCCAGTATACACCTATTTCAATTATGTTAGTCTCCCAAAAAGGGTGAAAGGTGCGACCCTGAAGGATCATGGGGCATTCGATTTGCAGCGATATTCTTCATATTAAAACGTAATAAAACAAGCACATTGCGGTGAAGCAAATTCAAGTGACATTCAAAATGAGATGACCGAATTTTGTCAAAATGTCAGGGAATTTGGGTAGAAAGACTTGGTAAACAGTATCTCCCATGAGTACTTCAAAAGAAGCTGTCTCATTATCTATTGTTTTAAATGAGAACGGCTCATGATTAGCACGACGTCTGAACTAATTGGCCTAGGTTACTTTGTCCTCCAAATGAACAAGTGTGCACGATAGCCTATAGTGGTGTGGGGCAGTTATATTAGTGGGCCTAGGATCCGACTGTTCCCTCCCTCTTTGACTACTAAGCTGATTGGTGTAAGCCCGGATAGCGCGGATGGGACCGAAATCTTCATCCTATACGTAACATGCGGTGACTCAGCATAATGTCTGGGTGTATGGCCCTTTTTTGGATAAAATACCGGCGTTGATCTCTTTTGAACCTGGGGATCCAGGGTTCGAGTCCCAGCCGTGAAACTTTTTTTTTTCATTCATTCTTTCTTTGTTTTAATGTTATTGTTTTGTTTTTGTTTGTTTTCTTTTCGGGAATTGTTTACATATTTCTTCTTTTTTTTGGGTAAAATAAAATAAAACTAAAAAGCATATTGATAAGCTTTCACCTCTTCTCCTTCCCTGAGCCCTAGGTCCATGTAGTTGCTTTCTTTTGAGTAATAACATTTAAACGATATTCAACAGACACAAGAATTCAGGAATTTCATTTACTGATAGATGCACCTGTTTAAAGAGTACACAGCGTAAATAGCATAATCAATTCATTAGGTCCATTAGATAATAATAATAATTATTATAACATCATCAACTTATCTACTTGATATACAACTTATTATACATTCACCGTGATACATTTTAGTGTGCAGTACGGCTAGCTGGAGTCGTGCCGTATTTTGACGAGATGTATAGGCAGCCGTATACTGCACGCTCAAATGTATAATACGTTATAAAAAAGAAGTTACCTTAATATGGATATATATATATATGAACTTAATATCTCAGTGTGCTTTTATAGTTGCATGGGTAATAATCAACAATTATTCCCCAAACTGGAGATGAGTAGTGTATTTACCGAGCCGTGCGGTTTTAGTGTTTCTACTCTATTCCAAATGACCGCTAAGCCTAGCATAGGAGATAGATGGGCTTCTACTCGGCATGAACTGCTTTAAAGCATTCCAGCAAGTTAGAGCGATACACTGAACCACGCGCTGAACCCGGCGCTGAACATTACTGAGTTATCCACCTTACAAAAGCAGACTTTGCCTCAACAAGCTTGAGACGGATAGGCTTTCTGTTTTCATAGCCCGCACTCAAGACGATGCCCACACAGTGTCCTACGATCGCTCCAATGGCGCCTGCCACAAAGCTACCCACTGGACCAAAAAATATGAATCCTATTATCGATCCTCCCACACCAAAACCAAACCGAAAGACTCCCTTTATGATGATCTCTACCAGCCTTACTTTGAATTGTTCTCCAGAAATACTCTTCTTTTTCCATTGGGTGTAAACTTTGTGGATTTGATAAGCAGCAAATCCTGTCTCCAAGACAGCACCAATAGCAAAGCCAATTATCATTGTCGACCCCGATGCTCCTGTGACTACTGAACCCATAACTTCGTCTGAAACGTTGGCTGCAATCCTTAGTATGATACCATCGACCACTAGGCTTTTACAGCCAGCTAAGATTGTGTACAAGGCATCCCTGATGAAAAAATGCCACCAATTAACTTGTAGGCTGACATTTAGGCCACAAATACACCACGACACCAAATGTTCGCAGTTGTTCTCAAGTAAGCCATAGAAATCCTCTCCGATTCGACTTTTGGCTCGTTCAACTCTCTCGTTGTCGTCATATCTTATCAGACACTCAGGCCAGATTATCTTTTGCACCTGGACGATTAAAAAGAATAAAAGAAAGGATTCATTATGTGATATTTACAGCATGAGCGGCCGTGTTGTAAGGTCTCATATTTACTCGTATCATTGACCTTTGCATAGCACCGACAGCAAGTTACGAATGTCCTTACGGCTTCCTACTTACGAATACAAAATGCTCTCTCCAATGTGGGATGAGTTAAGGTGTATCCTGCGCATGACAGTGACGTCAAAAGTTATTCATCAGTTCTGTATCCGTGTAACAGATACTGATGTTTTATTCATCAGTGTCTGTATCGGACTATACAGATCCATGCACCTGACCAAATGGACAGCTCCCATTGGCCTAATGGCTCATGAATTATTAATGAGTTTTAGAAGAAGAAATAGAAAACGAGCGTGCGTGCGTGCTATGTGTAATAATATAAGAAAATGCGCATTGCTGAAATCGTTATTATTATTATTAGTAGTAGTAGTAGTACAGTATGTTGTTCTAATTGTGAACAGTTCTAATTGTGAACACTTTTCAGTAAAAGTGCCGTTTTTATACCGTAAAGTTAAGATCGACAAAAAATTTTTTACCCCATCAAATATTGATTTATTTTCAATCATTCAATGCTATTTTGGGCTTCCTGACATTTATTCCGCGTAAAATTTCAACTTTGACGGCAAGGTAAGCAGACGCAGACGACTGTTGTCTACAAATTCGAATTTTAAGTTCGCCTTTAGATTCTCACTGGCAAAGTTCGCATATTTTCTTTCTAAAAACGCAGAGTTTTGAGTTTGTTTTTATACGAGCTAAAAGGTAAATAATAACACTTTTCTTTACAAAACAATATTTAGAAAAGTGTTGAACGAGCAGCATCGGAATGAAAATTGTGCGTGTTTTTGCGATGTGCATCTAATTGTAAACATGCATATGCTCACGCATAACTTGGCACTTCATAACTTATGTAGTTCTTGAGATATAGAGTAAAATTGCCGGTAATGTACCTGCACTGGTACAATAGCAAATATTGAGAAGGAAATATGAATAAGAAGTCCGCGTTTGTGATACAAATTTGCGCCATTGCGTTGTTAGCAATTACACGAACGTGATGAACGGCATGCATCAATGAACATGCGAACACGTCAGCAATTTAGCGTTGCCGTCTGACTTCACTTCGTTTTAACATTTTTCTAGCATTCGTATCGAAATAACACGAACATTAATATTGTTTTAAGACAACTTGGAACTTGTACATCGAATTGCAAGGCTAGAAATCGAGAATAATACACAGTATTAAGCCATTAAAAAGCAAGCCAAAAGTGTTCACAATTACAAACACCTGTTCACCATTAGAACCACCAACAGACATGATATAATAAAATATATTTAGAAAAGTTCAATAATAAATACAACGAAACTTAATCACATGTTAGCTGAAGTGTAGAGCTAATTTATAGCAAAGGTTCAGGATAATCGTACCATATGTTGACGAGAAATATCATCAAGTGCAAAAAGTGTTCACAATTAGAACCACATACTGTACTCACAGAGAGATAGTATTAAACGCAGTGTACAATCACGAATATCTGTGAGTACCGGCATAACACTACAGGCTGTTTGTTGCGAGACAATCTCCAACTTTTTGCGGACAGACAAGAATAGGATGGATAGAAGGATGGGAGTACACGGCAATGCACCTTTTCGTAGTTTCCCAGAATTCTTCATGATTCTGTGCGCGCAAGCGAGGTCAGGGGATAAAATATTTAGAATTGATCGTGTATTGAGGAAAATATTACTACTGTATCTAATCAAGAACAGGAAAAAACTTTTTGTTTTTGTTTGAGAATTTGTATCCATCTTTGTAATTCTTCTAAATCCAGCTTTCTACTGAATTTCTTCATGATCAATTTTTCCCCATGACCTCGCTTGAGCGCGCAGAATCTTGCAGAATTCTGGAAAACTACGAAATGGTGCATATGATTACGACTACTGTCACGCGCGCCGTCATTTTTTCGCACAATCATATTAAATCTGCTCTGGCTACGGAAACTCTATCAATATTTAATAGTAGAAATAGAATTCCGACTAAAAGCGGATGTTACAGTATATTTGCATTTTGCGTACTTGCATTTTTTGGTGCGAATTCTAATGGCTGATTTTTGGCGACTTTCAGAGTTCAGTTTGAACGTCATCTCAATTTTTTTGATTTACAAACATTAATATCGGCAATATTTAGGGACCAAGAAACGTACAGAATAAAATGATCTTTACCTTTTGATCTTCTAACTCTGTGAAGGTGTATTCGCTTATTTTGACAATGCCAAACACCCCAACATCTGAGCTTACTAGTCTACTAATAGTACTGGATGTACTATGAGGTCCAGTATACTCTACAACCTTTACTTTGTCATCGTTCACATCGATGCAGATTCGGTGGTGGGTGTACAAGTTAGATCCAGATTTCCATTTCCATTTCCTAGTTTTCTTTTTGCTCGGGCGTATGTTGGCAAGATGGTTTCCTTTTTGTACATTTTTCTCGGACGCCTTCACTTCTTCTGTCTTGAACTGGTCTTGATATTTCTTAAACAACTTCTTTTGAACCAGACGTGGCTGGTTGTCCAGTTCAGAGAAATCTGGCCTGGACAATGCAGTAGGCATGTCGGCTGTTGAAGCTGTATGTGAAAGCCCTTGGAAAGAGCGGTCGCATATGAAGTGTTTTGCTAGTATATGATCAGGGGATTTCCCTACTCACTATGCAAGGACAAAGACGGAATTTCATTAACTTTAGTCTGTCTCGAAAAATTCCCTGCTCCAAGATTCTAGACAGGTTTGTGGTTAATTATTGTTATAGAAAACGTCTTATAAGACTTTTTATTAAAAACATGGGAAATGTTGTTGCTTATGGAACAATTTTGACGATAAACCAAAATGCATTACGTCAGAATGAAATTAATGTTGGAGAAATCTTGTCGCTGTTGGGGATTTCCCATGCTATAAGCCTTTGACGTCACGGGGGAAAGTTCTCGAGTTTAGAAGGCGACATCTCCTGTCATTTTAGACTAGAGTCGTTTTTAGTACGAGTAGGAAACCTATGGTACCGTGACACTCAAATGGATTCCTTTCTGAGCCAATCAAAAAGCGTACAGATGCATCTCATCCAATCAAACTCTTTCAATACGGCATGGTACCGTGACACTCAAATGGCTTCCTTTCTGAGCCAATCAAAAAGCGTACAGATGCATCTCATCCAATCAAACTCTTTCAATACGGCATGGTACCGTGACACTCAAATGGCTTCCTTTCTGAGCCAATCAAAAAGCGTACAGATGCATCTCATCCAATCAAACTCTTTCAATACGGCAAGGCGCGGTGCGGTAACTTTCCCAGGCATACGAAAATGACTCTGTACATTACTGGAAACGACTAGAGAACACAGTCGATCGAAATCAAGAAAAGAAATGTAAATTATTTACTCAGCTCGATTAGTGATTTATATCGATTAATGACTTAATAATAACCTGTAAATATGTATAGGTAATAGGACTACATGCTGTCCAATTTGGAAATAATTGGCCGAGTCCAATTTGGCAGTCAGAGAAATTTTTTGAATTCAATTCTTTCCAAATTGGACAGGCATGTAGTCCTGTTACTTGTTAATTATATCATATGTATTTTCTTATGAAAAGTCCATACGAAAACTATTTTCTTAAGAAACGTCCATGAAAATAATACCATATAGGTGCTTGTTTGGGATTATAGATAGATGATACAATTAGTACAATAATATGTCATGATATACTGATGACATGACAAAAAGAAACAAGGTCAAAAATCCTGAAATAAAAACCAGAAAAAATAAATTCACCACAAAAAAACCCTGATAGAACAAAACTGTAACCGTAGAAAACAAAATACTAAAACGTTCGTCGACAAAGTTGTACAACGATTAACACAAACTATCGATTTATTACTTTATTTCACAGCGTACATGAAGAGTACAAAGATCTACACGTAACTCCATTGAGAGCATTGTTTATGGCTTCCCATTCCACAACAAAACAGTTATTGAGTTAACCAAAACACTCGTCCCGTTGTGGCATGTCTGGCTAAACATTATAAAAGGAATTCACTCATTAATAATAATAGTTTATTCACAATTCATCACACGTACACGAAAATAAACAAATATAATAATATATACATGAAAATACATGAAAAATTGTGAAAGGAGGTGAAAGAGGTTATCCCTTTCTAGTCCACCTCCTTAACATAATTTACAAAACAGTTATTCATTAGGAACAGTGTAGTTGATCTAGAAGCAGCGTCAGAGTGACTAAGATTGTAGTTTATGGGCAACTTGTAATAAACCAGAAGAACCGATCCTTACTGTCGTGCTTGCCTACGCGCCAACTAAGTGGTCCCTTAACATTGGTGGAGAACTCAAACTTCTGGAATATTCAAGCGAGCCCTATCTCAAGAGTTGAAGGTTCGTAGGTCTTTATAACATTATGATGTGCTGTGCGGTTGCAGTCAGTGAGTTAGTGCTTATTTCTCTATGAAACTCAGCCAGTAGTCATAATCCACTTTCCTTTCGATTCTTGCGATATTAGTGATTTTAATCATTAGTGTACATGTAATTCCTTAAATTAACGTCATAAATTAGCCTTTAGTTTTCTTGTAAATACGTTTTGAGTGTATAAGTAAGACAATCAGTTTCCTATTTTAGTATACCTGGCAAATTTATTTTATTATTCCAAACGTTTCAAAGTTTAAAATAATTCGTAAATCCTACATTTCACTTTTTTTTTTCTACATTGTTTTATCTTTCAAATAACCGTGTTTTGTTCATAACATTCACATACTTTACCGTTGTTCTTTTAGTAAGTTATGACAACTAATATAATGTGTTAACTTTTCAAACTATCTGATAAATCTAAATCGTACTAATCGTAAATTTTAAATTCGATAGTTGACTGGATATATATACTCAATAAGTTGGGTAATAATTTACCAAATCATGCAGTGGATAGCAATTTTGGCGCGTTTTGATTGGCTCCCGTAACTCGGAATATCCTTGGCTATTCACTGTTTTGGGACGAGATTCAAAATTGCGTCTCGTTTCGCTACAGTCTCCGATAAAGTGTCATTTTTTTATCCAACTGATTTGGTAAATACTACAATAATTATCCCCCTCAGTGTCGGTGAGTAGTGGTGAATATTTACCGAGCCGCGGTTTTAGTGTTTGTAGTACTCGCCAGGACCTAGAGTCCGTTCGTTTGCCCCTCATTAAGCATTTATATATTTATTATGTTTTCTTGTGTTGTAAGCTTAATGGAAGTCTCTAATAAATAAATAAATACTCTATTCCAAATGACCGCTAAGCCTAGCATAGGAGATAGATGGGCTTCTATTCATGACCTGCCTGAAAGCATTCAGGCAAGTTAGAGCGATACCGCGGCGCTGAACCACGCGCTGAACCACGCGCTGAATACGCTGAACTCGGCGCTGAACATTAGTTATCTTCTTTACAAAAGCAGACTTTGCCTCAACAAGCTTGAGACGGATAACCTTTCTGTTTTCATAGCCCGCACTCAAGGTGAAGCCCGTAATGTGTCCTCTTATCGCTCCTAGGGCGCCTACCACAAAGCTACCCAGTCGACCATAAAATTTGAGTCCGATTATCGATCCTATTACACCAAAACCAAACCGAAAGACTCCCTTTATGATGATCTCTACCAGCCTTACTTTGAATTGTTCTCCAGAAATACTCTTCTCTTTCCATTGGGTGTAAGCTTTGTGGATTTGATAAGCAGCAAACCCTGTCTCCAAGACAGCACCAACAGCAAAGCCAATTATCATTGTCGGCCACGATGCTCCTGCGAAAACTGAACCCATAACTTCACCTGAAACGTTGGCTGCAATCTTTAGTATGATACCATCGACCACTAGGCTTTTACTGCCAGCTAAGATTGTGTACAAGGCATCCCTGATGAAAATATGCCACCAATTAACTTGTAGGCTGACATTTATGCCACAAATACACCACGACACCAGTTGTTCGTAGTTGTTCTCAAGTGCGCCATAGAATGTCTCTCCGATTCGACTTTTGGCTCGTTCAACTATCTCGTTGTCGTCATATCTTATCAGACACTCAGGCCAGATTATCTTTTGCACCTGGACGATTAAAAAGAATAAAGGAAAGGATTCATTATCAATTATACAGCAAACCCTATGTGTAATAACAAAATGCGCATTGCTGAGAGATAGTTTTAAACGCAGTTTACAATCACGAGTGTTTGTTAGTACCATAAGACTACAGGCTGTTTGTACAGACTAAATAGGATGGATAGAAGGATGGGAGTACACGGCAATGCACATTTTCGTAGTTTCCCAGAATTCTTCATGATTCCGCGCGCGCAAGCGAGGTCAGGAAATACAAATATTTTAGAATTGATTGTGTATTGAGGAAAATATGACTACTGTAACTAATCAAGAACAGGAAAAAACTGTTTTTTGTTTGTCTATCTTTGTAATTCTTCTCACGCACTTTTAACTTAAAAGGTCCTACAAATCCAAGCTTTCTACTGAATTTCTTCATGATCTATTTTTCCCCATGACCTCGCTTGCGCGCGCAGAATCCCGAATTATAATTAACCCATTCGCTCCTGAGCTAGTTTGAGTTTTTTAGCGATTTTCTGGACCTAATCACGCGAGGAAATTTCGATTCCATATAAGGGGTTTCCATGGAAATCTTGACAGTTCTGAATGCCCGTGGGCTCGTGTTTTCACGTGGTTTGCCTCTCTTCTTGGGATCTCTTCGGGGCCAATTGTAACTGCTTTGAAGAGGCCAATTTTGCATTTTTAGAGTGTTTATAGCCATTATTCACCACAGAAGCCCCCAGGACAGCATCATTAAGGTGGCTCACCTTGATTACTCAGACGCACACTACCCCAACTTTGAACGGCTGATACTTCACTGTCTGAGCTCGGTCGGGTAAACTGCGTCCCACATTTACTAGAGTTTGAATGAACTTTCCAAAAAAGTAGGTTTGATTGACATCGGCGTTAACATAGCAATGATAGGCTGACGTCTTAGTTTTTGCATATCAGTAATTTTCTCGACATCTAGACCTAAACTTTGAAATCGACTAATGTCTCTTATATTCTAGATGGAGATCTTCAAGACTGCAAAGTTTGACAACATTCTATGAGAGCGTTTTTGAAATATATTGGATTGAATATTTTCCAGCAAAAATGTAAATATTCGCCTTACTTTCTGTTATATCATCGATGCCAGTGTTTTCCTGACAGATCGAAACAATGTTTTCACCATATATCATTACTATGGCATAAAACTACTTGTCTTGAAAGTTTCATCAAGTTTGATGCACTAGATTTTAGTCGATGAAGCAAAAGTGATGTCATAAATATGCTCATTTTACTTACGGAAGTAACGTCTTTGTTACGGAAGCTTTTATTTCAAAGCTAGTGGATAGATATTTTTAAAAGTCTTTAGATCTGAAGTCTATCATGTCATGCTATATCTCTGTAAATTGCAAGCGCATTGAACCATTTTAAGGGTGCGAAATAAAACTAAAAGTATAAGGGACGTTTGCATTCATCTTCAAAAGTTTCATTGCCGTATTATTTGTTGACAGCTGGCTTATTTCCGGAATTTGTCTTTTGTCTATATTCTACATATTTCTGTGCTTTTAAATCAACAAACTTGCCATGCCTGCTTGCAACGCTTCGCCGCTGCCGGAGTGATCGTGAAAATGCTGATCTTAGTACAATGGCATTGACAGATAGGCTGCGGTCACGCAGATGTAACACGCTTGAAAAAAACTTGTATTCACCTATTGGATTTTCTTTTTGCCACAGTAAGTTTGTGTCCGATCCAATAAAGTTGTTAAAAACAAAACAATTTCATTAAAACAAACACAAAAACCATAAGATTGTACTGCAAGCTTCGTTTCTTCAATGCAATTTAATTTGTGCGCCTTGATGTGCTCATTCAGAATGAAAAAAAAAGTGAATGCAACAAAAATATCATTCATTTCTAGCTTGATAGATTTGATTGATAGCTTGTGTGACCGCACCCTATGTCAATGCCATTGTACTAAGATCAGCATTTTCACGATCACTCCGGCAGCGGCGAAGCGTTGCAAGCAGGCATGGCAAGTTTGTTGATTTAAAAGCACAGAAATATGTAGAATATAGACAAAAGACAAATTCCGGAAATAAACCAACTGTCAACAAATAATACGGCAATGAAACTTTTGAAGATGAATGCAAACGTCCCTTATACTTTTAGTTTTATTTCGCACCCTTAAAATGGTTCAATGCGCTTGCAATTTACAGAGATATAGCATGACATGATAGACTTCAGATCTAAAGACTTTTAAAAATATCTATCCACTAGCTTTGAAATAAAAGCTTCCGTAACAAAGACGTTACTTCCGTAAGTAAAATGAGCATATTTATGACATCACTTTTGCTTCATCGACTAAAATCTAGTGCATCAAACTTGATGAAACTTTCAAGACAAGTAGTTTTATGCCATAGTAATGATATATGGTGAAAACATTGTTTCGATCTGTCAGGAAACACTGGCATCGATGATATAACAGAAAGTAAGGCGAATATTTACATTTTTGCTGGAAAATATTCAATCCAATATATTTCAAAAACGCTCTCATAGAATGTTGTCAAACTTTGCAGTCTTGAAGATCTCCATCTAGAATATAAGAGACATTAGTCGATTTCAAAGTTTAGGTCTAGATGTCGAGAAAATTACTGATATGCAAAAACTAAGACGTCAGCCTATCATTGCTATGTTAACGCCGATGTCAATCAAACCTACTTTTTTGGAAAGTTCATTCAAACTCTAGTAAATGTGTGACGCAGTTTACCCGACCGAGCTCAGACAGTGAAGTATCAGCCGTTCAAAGTTGGAGTAGTGTGCGTCTGAGTAATCAAGGTGAGCCACCTTAAGCTTGACTGGTGTGGTAGAGACCGTTCTGCTGAAAGAACCCAGCAGCGAGAAACGATTTTCACGAAGACATCTCGACACTGCCGTTACGAAATTCAAAATGGCGGACGCAACTGTGAAATCGTCTCTCTGGTTGTTCTGTGGTGAATTGCAGGACTTACAAAGCCATTTTTGGCGACTTTGGACTTGTAAAAAATGCAACCGGTGCAATATTTTGCCTGTAGGACCGAGTGGCTCGACACTCTAAAAAAGTCTAAAAAACACAAAGGGCGGGATGCTTGCTGTCGAAAATTCCCGTATGTTCCCGGCATCCTTTTCGGGCGTGCAGAAGGAAAACACGTGTTTGCAAAAGTGGTCCTAAGGAAATGGCTATTGTTCGGCGAGTTAAGGAAGAGAGAGGGAAAAATTCACGACTATATCAAGGAGAGATGGAAGTTTGTTGAGAAAGTGGCATTTTATTTCGCAATGATGTATTTTGGAAGAAAATCCAATTCAAATGTCGTTGATTTTCGAGGTGTGAAATTCTATGAAAAACAAATTGAACTAATGCCCAGAAATCGGACCTGTAAGTCAGTTTACTTGAGGTTAAAATTTGAAGAGTTATCTAGTTGTCACTAATAACTGGCCATGAGATCGATGTTACGAAAATTCAAAAAGTTAGAATTTTTCAAAGCAGTATCGATGTTTACGGCCGGTTTCGGCCGGTGTAGGAGTCAATGGGTTAAAGGAGAACCGAACCCTCAAATTTATCCTTAAATAAAAACAAAGAGAAAACTTGAGTATTAATTGTAAAAAGACATGGATTACCGCTGAATTGAGCGCGGCTCACTTCAGTAATTATTCCCCATGTCTGACGTCAGGGAAAGTGCAATCACAATGTAGAGTAATTATTAGTGCATTGTATTTTCTTGTACCCGAGAGAATGTTGTGAACGAATTTTAATATTCCCCATAAACGTCACAAACAAAAAGATTTCAGCCGACGGTAAAACGGCAAAATGACGGATGACTGATTCCATATTGAACGTAAATTATGTTGACATCTAAGAAAGATTTGCAAAAAATAATACTCAAGCAATGCTAATATTACACATATCTAACTTTCTTGATAAAATATATTTTGTCTTCAGTTCCCCTTTAAGAATTCTGGGAAACTACGAAAATGTTCATATGATTACGACCACTGATTTTTCAGAGACGCTGATTGGGCGAAAAAAACCAATCGATCCCAGAAAACATCACGGTCACGCCGTCATTTTTTCCCACAATCATGCCACAGGGAGCCCAAGCTCATTATCTGTGAAGACCGTTGTTTGAAAAGCGCTCTAATGGCGCTGAAACGCCGTCACATGCAGCATCGAAAGTAGTAAGAACAACACATTAGTGAAAAAAAAGTTTTATTATTTACGAAAAATCTTGAAATACGGAGGGATGTTTTAAAGCCACATACATTTACTGTAAATATGCAAATTAAAAACGGTCTTCACAGATAATGAGCTTGGGCTCCCTGTAATCATACTAAGGGTGCGTTCGATTGACTCTATTCCAGAATAGGAATACACGGAATAAACACTTCAATGCTTTTATTTTAGCACATTTGAAATTCCAAACTGTTCCTTGTAACTTTATTATGATACAACAAGGAATCGTTTTGTTTTACAGTGGACAGTAGCTGCGTGACAGCGATTTAGGGAAGTTATTCCGTGTATTCCTATTCTGGAATAAGGTCAATCGAACGCACCCTAAATCTGCTCTGGCTACGAAAACTCTATCAATATTTAATAGTAGAAATAGAATTCTGACTAAAAGCGGATGTTACAGTATATTTGCATTTTGCTACTTGCATTTTTTGGTGCGAATTCTAATGGCTGATTTTTGGCGACTTTCAGATTCAATTTGAACGTCAATTCTTTGAATTACAAACCGTCTCACAGCTTAAAGCCAGCAGCATTAATATCGGCAATGTTTAGGGACCAAGAAACTTACAGAATAAAATGATATTTACCTTTTGATCTTCTAACTCTGTGAAGGTGTATTCGCTTATTTTGACAATGCCAAGCAGCCCAACATCTGAGCTTACTATTCTACTGATATCACTGGATGTACTATGAGGTCCAGTATACTCTACAACCATTACTTTGTCATCGTTAACATCGATGCAGATTCGGTGGTGGGTGTACAAGTTAGATCCAGATTTCCATTTCCCAGTTTTCTTTTTGCTCGGGCGTATGTTGGCAAGATGGTTTCCTGGTTGTACATTTTTCTCGGACGCCTTCACTTCTTCTGTCTTGAACTGGTCTTGATATTTCTTAAACAACTTCTTTTGAATCAGACGTGGCTGGTTATCCAGTTCAGAGAAATCTGGCCTGGACAATGTAGTAGGCATGTTGGCTGTATGTGAAAACCTTTTACTGATCCACCTTTGTCCTTGCATAGCGAGTAGGGAAATCCCCTGATATACCAGCAAAACACTTTATATGGGCGCGCTCTTCCTAATTGCGCATATGAAGTGTTTTGCTGGTATATCAGGGGATTTCCCTACTCACTATGCAAGGACAAAGGCCTATCTCGACAAATTCCGTGCTCCAAGATTCTAAACAAGTTTGTGGTAAAATATTATAGAAAACGTCTTTTAAGAAGTTTAAAAACATGGGAAATGTTGTAGCTTTTTGTAGCTTATCAATGAAACAATTTTGACGATAAACCAAAATGCATTACGTCAGAATTTAATTAATTTTGGAGAATACAATACAATAAAAGAAAGATTTCCTGTGCTATTTAGAGGTTAACGCACTCGAGCTCGAGCGAGATCGGGATTTACCTGCACGATCACTAACAATGAACGAGAAATTTAAATACTGCACGAGGCGTAACCGAGTGCAGTATGAGAAAATTTCGAGTTCATTGTTAGTGAACGAGTGAAGGTAAAATCCAGATAACTCACGAGCAAAGAGGGCGTTAACAGTTTTATTATTCAATTTGAATACATTGCGGAGGCAAGCTAATACTAACTAATACTAACACCGTGGAATAAAAGCCGTGGTGTAAATAACGGCTTTTACACCACGATAATGACGTCGCCACGGTTGTCACGTCATAACCACGCGTCACGTGGTACAAATCAACCAACCAGAAGATCGGAATTTGTACAATGTATGAAAATTGAATAATAAAAGCCTATAACGTCACGGGGAGAGTTCTCGAGTTTAGAAGGCGACATCTCCTGTTAAGACTAGAGTCGTTTTCGTACGAGTAGGAAACCTATGGTACCGTGACATTCAAATGGCTTCCTTTCTAAACCAATCATAAAGCGCGCAGATGCATCTCATCCAATCAAACTCTGTACAACAGTAAGTCGTGATATACTGACACGACCAAAAAAGCAAGGCCGAAAATCCTGAAATAAAAACCAGAAAAAATAAATTCACCACAAAAAAAAACCTGATAGAACACAACTGTAGACAACAAAATACTAAAACGTTCGTCGACAAAGTTGTACAACGATTAACACGTGAAACTATCGATTTATTACTTTATTTCACATCGTACATGAAGAGCACAAAGATCTACACGTAACTCCATTGACAGCATTGTTTATGGCTTCTCATTCCACAACAAAACACGATAAATAAGAAACAAGAAAACAACTTCTCGTACAGTATTAAAACATGTCGATATTGTTTTTGTTTTTGTTATTACTAGTCTTTTGAAAAGTTATCTTCGTTCAGCTGAAAACAAGAAAAAAGGCAAGAGTTACAGCTATGTTACGTCATGCGTGACCAGTAAATCGGAACATTCAAATGAAGTTTTGAAGTCTCGAACATTCGGACAGAAAATTGAAATCTCCGCTAAATATTTTCTCAAAAATGTTCATAAAATTAAAATTAAATTGGATGAAAATTTGTGTCAGCTAAGCTTAAATACTAGATGCAATCACAACAGCCTGAGCAAACAAATATCTCATACTTTTTTCTTATAGATATATTTCAAGACTCGAGTCTAGACTTCAAAACTTCATTTACTGGTCACGAGTGACGTAACATAGCTGTAAACATAAATATGTTACTAGGCAACGCATTGGTTTACAACTATTACTCGGGCTTCTTGTGCAATGCCCGAGTTAAACATAAATATGCTACTAGGCAACGCATTGGTTTACAACTATTACTCGGGCTTCTTGTGCAATGCCCGAGTTAAACATAAATATGCTACTAGGCAACGCATTGGTTTACAACTATTACTCGGGCTTCTTGTGCAATGCCCGAGTTAAACATAAATATGCTACTAGGCAACGCATTGGTTTACAACTATTACTCGGGCTTCTTGTGCAATGCCCGAGTTAAACATAAATATGCTACTAGGCAACGCATTGGTTTACAACTATTACTCGGGCTTCTTGTGCATTGCCCGAGTTAAACATAAATATGCTACTAGGCAACGCATTGGTTTACAACTATTACTCGGGCTTCTTGTGCAATGCCCGAGTTAAACATAAATATGCTACTAGGCAACGCATTGGTTTACAACTATTACTCGGGCTTCCTGTGCAATGCCCGAGTTAAGCATAAATATATTACTAGGCAACGCATTGGTTTACAATAATTACTCGGGCTTCCTGTGCAATGCCCGAGTTATAAAATAGTCTTTCCAGTGGGCACACCTCAATGCTTTTAAAATGTCCCTTATAATACATCTACACCTTTAGTCCATACTTTCACTCTATAATCTTTTGCTAAATTTGTGAAAAATACAGTGCGGTCAAAGTTTGTTATTCCTTTTGCTTGCGTCGGCCCGTTTTCACATGACATAAGTTATTATGTTTGTATTTGTTATTAGTATAATTTTAGCCTTGAATATAGAGTTTCGCGCACTGTGCTTGGTCGAGCGACCAGTGATTATGAGACGATAATCACTCACTGGTCGAGAGCAGAAGTAAAATCACCAATGCAGAAGTACTAATAAAACGTTTATAATAATAATAATAATAGTAATAGTAATGGTGGCGGTGGCGGTGGTGGTGGCGGTGTCGGTGGTGGTAGTAGTAGTAGTAGTAATAATAATAATAATAATAATAATATAATAATAATATAATAATATATAATAATAATAATAATAATAATAATAATAATAATAATAATAATAATAATAATAATAATAATAATAATAATAATAATAATAATAATAATAATAATAATAATAATAATAATAATAATAATAATAGAGTATTTATATAGTGCATCCTGGAACCTCGATGCGCTTTACAATAAGAAAAAGAACTAAAAACTAGTGGATTATCCTTAATTTCATATTTTCTCTGATATTCAAGTCTAAAATTATACTAAAACAATTACCGATATTCACCTCAGGCTCAGTGATTATGCACCAATAATCCCTTCGCCTTCGACAAATAATAATAATAATTGTTAATTATGTTTGTAGGTTGTATTTGTTATTATGTTATACTTACACGATCTGTTGTAGGTGTAGCTTCTGTTGTATCTAAATTTATCAAACTCGTCATCATCTTCCACACCAATACCCTATGAATAGAGTACAAAACGTGAACATTCTGTCTTAGAGTGCTTTACGAGCTACATGTACAGTAGAAATCTCGAACCCCCGTTATATCGAACAGAAATGTATATCGATCCCTTGGCCAGTTTGGACACAATGGATTTGGACCTCGCTATTTCGAACCCCCGTTATATCATGGAACAGAAATGTATATCGATCCCTTGGCCAGTTTGGACACAATGGATTTGGACCTCGCTATTTCGAACCCCCGTTATATCATGGAACGGAAATGTATATCGATCCCTTGGCCAGTTTGGACACAATGGATTTGGACCTCGCCATTTCGAACCCCCGTTATATCATGGAACAGAAATGTATATCGATCCCTTGGCCAGTTTGGATCAATGGATTTGGACCTCGCTATTCCAAACCCCCGTTATATCATGGAACAGAAATGTATATCCTTTGGCCAGTTTGGATCAATGGATTTGGACCTCGCTATTCTGAACCCCCGTTATATCATGGAACAGAAATGTATATCGATCACTTGGCCAGTTTGGATCAATGGATTTGGACCTCGCTATTCCAAACCCCCGTTATATCATGGAACAGAAATGTATATCCTTTGGCCAGTTTGGATCAATGGATTTGGACCTCGCTATTCCAAACCCCCGTTATATCATGGAACAGAAATGTATATCCTTTGGCCAGTTTGGATCAATGGATTTGGACCTCGCTATTCCGAACTATTTCAGTATTTTGTGATGAGGAAGAAAAGTTAGAGAAAAACCTGAATCAAGAACTACAATCGTTGCCAAAATGTCTTGGCACGCTTGTATGTTGCTGTAATCTGACAGATTATGACATCAGACCTCAAAAGAAACATTTCCACCCAACATTGCTCCAGGGGGAGGGGCGCTAAGGGAGAGGGGGTTGTATGCCAGTAGTCCTGCACACTTCTGAACATACAAGAAAACGGCAAGTCGTGCCAACCATTTTGGCAACGGTTGTAGCAACGAACTTCACGAAACTGGAGTACCTTGTATTGGTTATGCCGCGCCCTTACTTCACCAGCTTTAATTGGGTCTTGGATACCTCTCTCGTCTTTGCCTAGGCCTGCCCCTTCCCAGCCTGGAAAAACAACAAACTATTAGTGGAGTGTGTTGTGACAATCTACACAGTTATTTAATTACCCATCTTACAACACACTATTAGTGGAGTGTGTTGTGACAATCTACACAGTTATTTAATTACCCATCTTCTTGAGCAGCTGATGACCAAGATTACTTTCATCAAGTCTTGTATCCAAAGTCTTGGTGACAAAAGGACTGTAATACAATGACATCATTAGAAATCCATAGACAGGAAGACACAGAGTTGAACAGATACACAGCTACAGACAGACAGACACGCAGCTACAGACAGACAGACACACAGCTACAGACAGACACACAGCTACAGACAGACTGACAGATACACTGACAGATAAACAGATGGACATACAGGAAGACAGACAGACAGACGGACGGAGGGAAAAATAAACAAACCTAAATGTAGGAGGTGAAAGACTTCTTCGTCTTGGTGGTGAAGCACTTCTGCGTTGTCGCGGCGATCTTGAGCGGGATCGTGAGCGGGATCGTGAGCGGGATCGTGACCGGGATTTCGAACGTGAATGAGAACGATGCCTGACACACAAACAAAGCAATTTCTTAGAACAAAAACTTGAATGGTCATCATAATAACGATACTGAACGTGGGGCAGTAGTACTTTCTCCTTGGTGGTGTCCGTGAACGACTGCGTCCTCTTCTGACAGGGGACCTTGATCGACTTCGTGATGATTTCCTGTACGGTGGTGACATCGAGCGTGACCGTCTATGAGGTGGAGAACGAGATCGGGACCGTCGCCTTCTCTCTGGTGACCTTGGAGGCGACGGTGACCCAGACCTGAAACAATGATTATTACACAAGCAATCTTAGAAACAGTGGAGAAGATGGGATGGAAAGGGCGGGTAGAAGAGATGGGATGGAAAGGGAGGGGAGAAGAGATGGGATGGAAAGGGAGGGGAGAAGAGATGGGATGGAAAGGGCAGGGAGAAGAGATGGGATGGGAAGGGCGGGTAGAAGATGGGATGGAAAGGGAGGGGAGAAGAGATGGGATGCAAAGGGCTGGTAGAAGAGATGGGATGGAAAGGGAGGGGAGAAGAGATGGGATGGAAAGGGCGGAGAGAAGAGATGGGATGGAAAGGGAGGGGAGAAGAGATGGGATGGAAAGAGAGAAGAGATGGGATGGGTGGGGAGAAGATATGGGATGGGAAGGGCGGGGAGAAAAGATGGGATGGAAAGGGAGAGAAGAGGAGATGGGATGGGATGGAAATGGAGAGGAGAAGTGGGGATGGGTGAAGGGGAATGGAGGGGAGGGCTGGCTTGAACAAACAGTGAGCTTACTTTGGTTGTGGTCTTTCTGCTTGTTTTTCTTTTTCTCTGGCATCTCGTTCTTTAATGAATGGTAGCTTTGCCTTGAAGAACTCGAATAAACCACTCTGTTCCCAGCCATCACTAGAACAAACACAACACAGTCACTCAAATAAACCACTCTGTTCCCAGCCATCACTAGAACAAACACAACACAGTCACTCAAATAAACCACTCTGTTCCCAGCCATCACTAGAACAAACACAACACAGTCACTCAAATAAACCACTCTGTTCCCAGCCATCACTAGAACAAACACAACACAGTCACTCAAATAAACCACTCTGTTCCCAGCCATCACTAGAACAAACACAACACAGTCACTCAAATAAACCACTCTGTTCCCAGCCATCACTAGAACAAACACAACACAGTCACTCAAATAAACCACTCTGTTCCCAGCCATCACTAGAACAAACACAACACAGTCACTCAAATAAACCACTCTCTGTTCCCAGCCATCACTAGAACAAACACAACACAGTCACTCAAATAAACCACTCTGTTCCCAGCCATCACTAGAACAAACACAACACAGTTTACCTATTTCTGGGTCGCTCATGGCTTGGTGGACTGTAAAATGCTTCCACAGCAGACAACAGACGTTCACTGGGTGGCTGGGGAGCTGGTAATCGAATGTCACGTGGTTCTAAAGGCTTGTAATCCACGTCTGATAACTGATGATATAAAAAAGTAAACAGAACATTAATTGAATCAAGGCTAATCTCAATAGAACAACTAATAAATAGAACAACACTTACTAATGAATAGAACTAATGAATAGAACAACTAATCAATAGCTAATCAATAGAACTAATCAATAGAACAACTAATCAATAGAACAACTACATGTAATCAATAGAACTAACCAATAGAACAACTAATCAATAGAACAACTAATGAATAGAACTAATCAATAGAACAACTAATCAATAGAACTAATCAATAGAACTAATCAATAGAACAACTAATCAATAGAACAACTAATCAATACAACTAATCAATAGAACTAATCAATAGAACTAATCAATAGAACAACTAATCAATAGAACAACTAATCAATAGAACAACTAATCAATAGAACAACTAATCAATAGAACAACTAATCAATAGAACAACTAATCAATAGAACAACTAAACAATAGCTAATCAATAGAACTAATCAAAGAACTAATCAATAGAACAACTAATCAATAGAACAACTGATCAATAGAACAACTATTACCTTCACCATAGGTGCCATAAGCCCAGCTGGTAACTCATAGTACATGGCATCAGGGATGATAGGCCTGGGAGGTGACGCCACTGGTGGACCCCCCCTGTCAAACCCATCGGGTGGGCCATAACTGTCTGGTGGGCCATAATCTTCAATTTCATCATGCATGTCGTATTCATGCGGTGGCATTTCGTCATAGTGATGTGGGTAATCATAGTGTTGTGGTGGTCCAGGACCAAATGCTGGTCTTCCTGGAAAACCTGCAATGTCAATGGTAACATGTTGTTACCTGTACCTACATCATGGATACTTCTTGATACTTTTTATTACCTGGATCATGGAAGCTTGGAGGTTCATTAAATGGTGGCGGAGGTCTGCTAAAGGAGGGTGGTGGTGGAGGAAATGGAGGGAATGGTCCTCTGTAATCTGGAGGGAATGGTGGAGGTGGACCCTGGTTGTTGTAGTAAGCATCATTGAACCGAGGGTGGAAGGGTGGGGCGTGGTTGAATGATGGGGGTGGGTACTGTTGTTCATCTGGGTGGCCTTGTTCCTGTAATAAGCAAACAGTGTAGAATTTAATTATCGTAACTTTTATCAAGCTGAATTAAATAATCATAATAATCACAGTATAAGTTCTATTGTGTAGAGTCACCAGAGATTCCTGATTGAGACGAGGTGAATGCTGTGATGGTCTGTCTTACTAATCTAATCAACATACCATAGAATGCTGTGATGGTCTGTCTTACTAATCTAATCAACATACCATAGAATGCTGTGATGGTCTGTCTTACTAATCTAATCAACATACCATAGAATGCTGTGATGGTCTGTCTTACTAATCTAATCAACATACCATAGAATGCTGTGATGGTCTGTCTTACTAATCTAATCAACATACCATAGAATGCTGTGATGGTCTGTCTTACTAATCTAATCAACATACCATAGAATGCTGTGATGGTCTGTCTTACTAATCTAATCAACATACCATAGAATGCTGTGATGCTGGTCTGTCTTACTAATCTAATCAACATACCATAGAATGCTGTGATGGTCTGTCTTACTAATCTAATCAACATACTATAGAATGCTGTGATGCTGGTCTGTCTTTGTCGCTTGTTTCATCTGGGTGTTCATCATCTGGGTGTTCATCATCTTGATTGTACTCGTCTTCCTTACTTGCTTTAGCTGTCTTCGTTTCTTCACTTCCTTCTCTTTCAGAATCCTTTTCATCTGTAGAGAGATGCAATGGATATTGCAGTGGGATGATATAGTTGACAATTATTTATCTAACCAACTCAGTAACAGTCACTTGTATATCTTTCTATTCATTCATTCATTCATCCATTCATGTATTCACTTCTTCATAATTTCATTGACTCACTCATCCATTCATTTTTCCATGAAACTATCCATGCATCTATTCATTTTCCCATCCATCCATCCATCCATCCATCCATCCATTGATCCATCCATTCATTCACCCATCCATCCATGCATTGATCCATCCATCCATCCATCCATCCATCCCCATTCATCCATCTAACCATAATAATAACCATCCACCCATTGATCCATACATCCATCAATCCATCCATCTATCTATCCACTGATCCATCCATCCCTCCATCCCTCCCTCCCTCCCTCCCTCCCTCCCTCCCTCCCTCCCTCCCTCCCTCCCTCCCTCCCTCCCTCCCTCCCTCCCTCCCTCCCTCCCTCCCTCCCTCCCTCCCTCCCTCCCTCCCTCCCTCCCTCCCCCTCCCTCCCTCCCTCCCTCCCTCCCTCCCTCCCTCCCTCCCTCCCTCCCTCCATCCATCCCTCCATCCATCCATCCCTCCATCCATCCCTCCATCCATCCATCCATCCATCCATCCATCCATCCATCCATCCATCCATCCATCCATCCATCCATCCATCCATCCATCCATCCATCCATCCATCCATCCATCCATCCATCCATCCATCCATCCATCCATCAATCACTCATTCATTTATTTGTATCATATAATGTAACCTGTATCAGGTGTTTGGTCTTCAAGTGAGGAGCTGGTTGACTTGCTATACTGTGTTGGTGGGTACTGGGTATACTGTTGATAATATTGTTGATAGGGGTTGTCTTGGAATTGCCTAGGGGCCGGCGGTGGTTGCTGATATGGATATGATGTTTGTTGTGGATAAAACTTCTGTTTGGCTGCTGCCAGGTTTGACTCCAATGATTCTGGGTTTTTTAATTTCTGTGAAAACAAAAATATAAATTGAAGAAATAGAAAATGCGCACAAGTGAGCTGTGCAGTTATAGAGGATGAGGGGACTGATCAGAACACGAGAGAAGTGTTAGGAGAAGCACACCGCATAGCGGAGTGCTTCTCAACACTTCTTGAGTGTTCTGATCAGTCCCCAAGTGCTCTATAGCTACACATAGCACAGCGGACAAGTTCTCTATTTCTTTAATAAAATACAATTATAATTTTAATGCAAGTTTTTTTTTGCTACAAAAATGTTTGAATATCTGCGTGCGCATGCTGGGTGCTCTCAGAGAGCATGTGGCATATGCATCATTTGGCCCATCAGAGCATGTGTTAATTATACCATAAAACATTTAAAACTTCATTAATTCGGGATTAAGCCAGTCCTTATTTCTACAACAGAAAATATAATATGTTGACCTGATAATAATATTACTTATTTTTCTAACAATATACTTTTGTTGTTTTCTTTCTAAACCTATTTCTTTTAACATTTCGATAAATTCTGCAGATTCTTTCGCAAATACACCTAAAGTGCTGATTGACAAGTTGACGAACTTTACTTCTTTATATTGATTCTTCTGTTGGTTGACAGTTTCCAGATATTTGCATTTTTTACGCAGTACATTATTATGAAGATTAGATTCAAATCCAACTGTTAGTTCCAGTATGTATAAACATTTGTTGGAGATGGACAAGAGTAAATCAGGTCGTAGGCTGTTACCAGTTATGATTGAGGGGCTAGCGAAACCAGGAAGGTCGACGTATAGGGTTGAGTTGTTGAAGGTTGGAAGTTTTCCGGCGAGGAAATTAAGGACAGAATCATGACGCCAGGTGAAGCGGCCTTGTTGTAGGTATGTTTTACATCCAGCTACTACATGCAGAAGAGATTCAGGCATCAAGCACAAAGAACAGTCAGAGTTTGAAGATATGCCCCACTTAGTAAGATTTTTACGTGTAGGAAGAGTATTGTTAATGTAGCGAACAGTAAAATTGAAAATGTTCTTTGGCAATTTAGATTGAGCGGCAGACCAGATGTTGTTAAGCTGTGACATAGAGTATTGTGTGACATTTGAAAAGAAGGAGCCTTGAAGGGTCAGGTGATTTTGAAGTCGATCCTCTTGTGAAGAACGGAAATCTTTGAGAACATCCTTCGTGGATTTATAAACATCATACTGAATATTTTTGCCGTTGCTAGTTGACTTCCAGAGATGTTTTATTGATTCATTAGGGGACGTTTTTAAGGCTTGACGAAGAACTGTTTGACATTGAATATGATGTTTATAAATTAATATTTAATATTAATAATAATAATAATAATAATAATAATAATAAACTTTATTTCACGAGGGTACATTTAACAGTTTTCACTGATGAACTCATGGCCCTCAAATAATAATAACTTAACAAAACTTAACAAAATATTAATATAACAACTTGTGCTCCATATATCATACAATGTACAGTGAATAGCCGACTTTCGATATACAATGTATGCTTCACTTGCTGCGTACAATAGTTTGGGAGCGAGGCTCTGGGGTCTAATGCTCACTGATTCGTGAAAAGATAAAATAATAAATTTAATTAATCCCCGGAGCCTCGCACTGAAACCTTTGTGTGTGACATGTGGAGCATATATTGAAAGTGGTCTATTGACAGCTGCATTTACCTGCATAGTAGATGCATCCAAGAACTTGTTAGTCTCCCAGATACCCAAGACTTTAGTCAACTTCTTCAAGCCATCACCAGTTTCTCCAGTCATGGCATTACAGAATAACGGCACAACAACATCCTGTACTGCAGCGTGCAAATCTTGTGCAGACTTTCTTGCGATGTGATGCAGTATATCATTGACAATGTACACAGTGTGAAGCTTCTGGGTGAATTGTAGATCTGGTGCAAGTGCTCTGTGTAATAATAAGAACATTATGTGAAATGGATTCATTTTAGATCTTACACTATATTACTGGTATCTATTGCTGGGTTTCAATTACCTACTAGCAGTCCAAAAACCGCATTATCTATGCTAGTCAATTACTGTGTTACTATCCCCTACCGACAGAGCGGAAAAACTGCAAAGCTGCTGTGTTCATACAGTTTCCATTAACTGGCAATAATACATCAAAAACTGCAATTGATACATTTGTGCTACCATTACTCAAAACTTGTGACAAAATCTTATCAAGTGCTGTTTTCATACAGTTTCCATTAACTGGCAATGATACATCAAAAACTGCAAGTGAACATTTGTGCTACCATTACTCAAAACTTGTGACAAAATCTTATCAAGTTACAGTAAAGCTTCTCGGAGATATTTACAAAAACGATGGTTTTTCTGCTGATCAAAATGCCACCTCTCCCAATGTACAAGGCCTTAGATCTCTGAGACATGTTCACCGAATTTTGGTGGTATTTGATATATCAATGATATATCAATGATATTTTGTTATTTGAGCATAAAAGGGCTTGTATACAAAATATTGAGCTTAACGACCTATATGTGTCCTTATTAGAAGAGGCTATAAAACGTTTTTCCGCTCTGTTTCCCCTACCCCCTTATATACTTACCGTTTCAGGATGTACTCCATGATGTACTGACAATGTTGTGGGGTTTTTGCATTGTTAAACACCCATCCTCTTCCACTCTAAAACAAAATGAGGCAATCAGTTGCAGTTCTTGTTGTTTCACTACTAAACAACTGGGGCATGCGTAACACAAATGGTGAACACAGTGGCTACTTTAAAAACAGTAAAACATGTTTATGTAAAGACTGTAAATTGCAATGCCACTTATTGGCTTGGTCCACCTACTCATTTGGGAGTTTAAGATTTGCAAAACCTACGACGGCGACGTCAACCGGAAGTGTCAATAACTTTTGTTCGGGGTTTCGTACATTAGAGATTTAGTCCAAGTCTAAGCCTGTGAGGTTACTTCATCCACAAGGAACACCAACTATGAAAGTATGAAACTCCGAACAGAAGTTATTTACACTTCCGGTTGACGTCGCCGTTGTAGATTTTGCAAATCTTAAACTCCCTATTGAAACCCTCCACCCCTCAAAGTTGCTTGGAAAAAAATAAGTCCCCCATATTGTCCCACATGGGGAAATCATGGTAATTCAAGAATTGGTATCATACAGTACAACTCAGAATTAAGCAAACATTGCAAACTCGTTTAAAATGCATTCAAAACGCAAATTAAACACGGCAGTTCAAAACGCGTTCAAAATGCAAATTAAACACGACAGTTCAAAACGCGTTCAAAATGCAAATTAAACGCGACTGTTCAGTGTGCATAATTCTGAGCAGCACCATAGGTAACTGGATTACATAGAGAATTACAGTCAGTGTATTACAATGTACTTACAGAGATGGCATCCTTTGAGCCTGTATCCATGAGTTTCTGTAGCATTCCATCAAACTCTTTTAAGTCCAAATCAGTGGGTGGCTGGGGTGCTTGTTGGTAGACTGTCTGGGTGGCTGGTACTGGTGGAGGTATTGATGCCATCTACAACATGCAACCAAAAATAATATTTAATAATAACTACAATAGACGCTCTTCTAGCGCGAAGTCGGGCTTCTAACTGATATGTAGCCTATTTGAACTAAATATAGATATCTTAGTGCGATTAAAACAGTGTTTGGTCGCTCGTTGCGTGACTCGGTACAACACGCTTTCTTTGTAAAAACGATTTCACAAACTCAGCAAATCATAAATGACAATGACAATACATATAGTTTATTTGGTACCATGAAAATATCCATACAAATATGAATAAACTAGACATCGCAGCGTGACTATCTGGGCATTACAAAGTATAGAAGACATTGACTTTGTTTAGATTTCAATCAAAAAAGGAATGCCTGTAATGTGACCTAATGTGACCTGACGATTTGAGGTCAAAGACTATGATGATGAAGAATGGCCTGCATTTTTAGAGTCGGGCCTTCCAGAGGAAGCCCGACTAAAAAGGCAGGAATGCAAAAGGAAGGAAGGGAGAACAGGGGCAAGTAAGCAGAGATGGAATAAAAAAGAAGGAATGAAGGAGTGAAGACAAAAAGACAATACCAATGTTAACTACCATACCTGTGGTATTGATGATGGTGGTGGTTGTTGTTGAGTCTGTTGCCATGGCGCTGAGTTGATTGACTGCTGTACAATGGCCTGCTGTACAATAGCTGACTGGGCAGTGGAAAACTGTGGAGCCAAATTCTTCTGAGATTGTTGGTATTGCTGGGATTGGTTTTTGGCTGGAATACAAAATTACAAAGTTATCAATTGCTGGTTTTCATTAGACGTCACTTCCGGTCTCGTGAGGAATTTTCATCAGCTGAATTGCACCTTTTCAAAAGAATACTCTCTGCTTGATAGCACATGGAGGGCAGTGTTTGCCTGTCATTTGAAGCAAATAATGAGATTCAAGGAGTTTTAACAGCTGATTGAAACCAAGCAATTTGTCACTATAGCACATGCTCTCTATGCCACTGACACATCACGAAGGTTCTTATGGGGGATAAAGAGGGACTACATGTACTTGATATTTCTGAAATTCATACATTGTGATATTGATAATCGATAGGTAATCAATGAACCGAAAATTTGTGGCCTTTTACGCCAATGATTTCTTGCTCTGACATTATAAGGTCAATTCAATTTCTTTGCAGTAACCAAACACCATAGTCCAGTCCCGGACTCACTTTCTATCCGCTCCGACAAGCTGAAGTCGCGGAGGAAAGAGAGTCCAGTATAACTTGCATGCGCATGGCAGCTTAGCAGCCAATCAGATCGGAGCTTAATAGACCAAATCGACTAACACAATGTTTACATTCTTTGACCCATTTCAGATCTTTTGGGAATACAGTTCTTTGTCTGTTGTATTTCGATTTCAATAGAGCATTGACATGGAAATGAATGGAAATGTTGTTTACAAAGGGTTTGAATTGGGTTAAAGAATGTAAACATTGCGTTGGCCGATTTTGTCTATTTTACCTCATGTACGCGGAGCTGTCAAAATAAAATGGAATGAAATGGCTGACAGCACGTGCAGATTAATAAAGAATAAATCAGGGACTTTCTAAAGCCCGTACTCAAATTAACAAAAACATAGATAGAAATACTGAGGCCGGGACTGGACTACCAAACACCACAGCTGCCAATCAATATCAATTGATGAGGACACAATTTGTGACCTATCGATTGGTTATCGATTGACTGATATCAATCAATATCAATTAACTAATTTTATCGATTGATATTGATTGCATTTCCGATCATCGATTTTACCAAATGCCGCATACACCAGGATTATAGAGTTGTTTTCGTATGAGTGGGAAGTAGTTACGGTACGGTTCGTGCCGTGACCGTATCTCGCCATCATCATGCCATATCCAAGCATTCTGATTGGTTGAGCGATGATTTTGCACGCTGTGATTGGTTGAATACAATGTCTTCGATTCCGTACCGTGACCGTAACTCTGTGCCGTAGGTTTCCCACTCACACGCAAACGACTCTAATTACAAACTCATACAACATCCCTGTTCCCAGTCACTCACCAATTTCTACCGAGACTTTCCATCTGTAGTAGTTATAGTAGTTGTTGCCACTGCTTAAAAAGCCAAATTTTTGGTTATCTTTCTGCTTTTGTCTGGTCATTTCTTCAAATTTACTTCCATTTCGTGCTACAAAGTTAGCAAGCTTGTCGATGATGTTCTTGAGTTCTTGGTCTGTGGGTGAATGGATGTAATACACTGTCACATAAACTATTCTATCGAGTATTATTGACTAACAACATTGAAGTTTCATGGTCTAAATGAAACTTCAAACATCATTTCAGAGAAAGCGTTATTTTCATTAAACTTCGGCATAGATTCAAGTACAAATGCATATAGAATACACAGCCTACCTTCTGGGGCAGGGAATGGGGTCTTGGTTTGCTCAATATCCGTCATGATCGCAGTAATAAAAAGTTCTACTTCTAGAAGTCTTGTTGTCTTTCAAGTCAAAACTGCAAAATTCGGTCGAAAACTTTGCTTATAAAAATTACTTTAGAACGTTTGCACGATTTTCAAATTTATCCACAACAAATGAACTACATTCTCTGTGTCGAACACTTCAGCCCATCAAGGAATAGCAAGCAAAATAGCGGTAAAAAAGTTCAAATTCGTAGGCTTCGTTCACCTCATGCAAGACAAGAAAATCCAAGATGGCTTCCAACCGCGTGAGACTAAGTACTAGTCACTAGACCCCTACCGTACTGATAAATAAAAAATTCTTACAAAAGAAGGTTTGATCGTAATACACAACATGGCTTTAAATAGGTTAATTGTATCAACGGTTCGTCCGATCTTCACTGCAAGAACAGCACCATCGTTACTATGTCGTTGTAAGAGCACCGATGCAGCAATAGATCTTCGTATCCTTCACTCCTTCATGACATATACTGGGTTGTGTAAGAATGGGTTGCATAATATAATGTGACCTTTATAATTTGTATAATTAAACCATTAGTAGTTATTTTTTCCTTGACAAGTCAATTCAGCTCCTTTAGAACAGAAAAGAAAACAGTTCTGTAAGTGAAATGAGTTGGCTGAAAATAGTTCTAATTTTGGCGATAATTTAATTTAAGCTTACTATTAATTTATGATTAACAGATGAGTTGATTGTAATATTTGTACATATATTATTGTTGTCTAGGATTTTTCTTTTTTCAGTAGAGTTTATATTAATTGTGAAGCACCACGGGCAATTAGTGGAGGTGTGCGCTATGTATTAAAGATTAAAGTGCTTATTATTATTATTTTTATTATTATTTTTATTATTATTATTATTGTATTACCGGTATGAATATTTGCTCGACAGCAAAGTTTGACTACCAGGACCCTCTCAACCTGGACTGCCGACTTACAGATGAAGAAAAGATGGTGAGGTAGGACTTGAGGGGAGCAGGGGCGGATCCAGGATTTTTTTTTAGGAGGGGGTGCACCATCTTTTAGGAGGGGGTGCACCATTTATGATCAGGACGTACACAAACTCAAGCACCAATAACACAGTAGATATCAGCTCATCCAGGGGGGATGCGCACCCCCTGCACCCCTCCCCTAGATCCTCCCCTGGGGAGGGATGGGAGTGGTTGCATAGCGAATCCGACCGTTGTAATTTGATTGAACTGAATTGAATAGTTGGGCTCACTCTAGGCCCCATCCCGTAAACTGATGCCTATTTTGTTAACTTCCAGGGATCAGTTTAAAAGTTATTGCCAAGAAAAATTAATGCCACAAATCATGTTGGCAAACAGAAATGAATGTAAGTCATGTGATTAACCCATATACAATGTTTATATCATGCAGTGTATATTGTGCCTGGAGCATACATGTATGTGACCTTTATATTTTCTATATTTTGCACACACAGCTTTCAAACGGGAGATAATGTCAGAAATGGGAGAGATGGGAGTACTTGGAGCAACCATTGAAGGTATGCCAGATAACTTGGACCATGTATAAATGATACAACAGTAGAACCCCTGCCACTATAACTAGGGGTTTCAAGGCGATACTTTGCGAGACTCTGAGACAAGGCATTTTTTGCGAGTCTGAGATGCTTTTTCACCAAAAACGAGACTTCGAGACCCAGCGAAATTTGATCAACTGTTTGCAGGGATCATTTGATACCCCTCTAACTCAAAATCCCAAGGGAAATGGAAAACGGTTTGAATAAGCAGGTTTCTACTGTATTGTATGCTTCACTTGTATCTGAGTGCTTGGGGTTCCTGTGTTCTTTAATTTTACACAGGGATCCCAAAATTGAGTTGTGAATGCAAGACCAATATTTTTTACCTGTTAGGTTATGGATGTGCTGGAGTATCATCAGTTGCTTATGGTCTGATTGCCAGGGAGGTTGAGAGGTACTTGTAATAATTACTCTAAAGAGTTATGATGAGTACTATATACCCGGGGGGAGGAGGGTGGGTGGGGGGGTATGATACTATATACCCAGGGGGAGGGGGGCTCCCATATATAAAGTGGTGCGGATGCTCGTCGTAACTTTTAGGGTGTCTGTCAGCAAATAAACAATCAACTGTTTTGCGAAGCTTCTGAGGCATTGAAAATTAACCACAAAAATGCAAAGGAATTTTAAAATATATACTTATTGTTTTGTACTTCGTACCTCTTAGGGGTTAAAATTATTTCATGCCACGCCCACTTGATAGAGACTCAGGTACCTTTTAGGGGTGATTTTCCAGATTTCCGATGAGTATCACCACCACTTTATATATATAGGATTCCCCCTCGGCACTATGATTATGTACATGCAATTGCAACAATATCCTTTCTAGGGTGGACAGTAGTTATCGTTCTGCTATGAGTGTGCAGTCTTCCCTTGTTATGCATCCTATTTACACTTATGGAACAGAAGAACAAAGAGAGAAATACCTACCCAGACTTGGTAAGTTTGTCCTTGGCTTTTTTATGATTTGGGCTTCCTGTGGAAATGACACCACAGGAAGCCCACTTGGCACATGGATTAGGTGAAATCCAAATAAATTTACATGTTATTAGTAAAGTAGTTCGTAAGGTTTCGTCAAGCGTAAAAAGACTCGGAAAAATACCGAGTCCAGTAAGACAGGAATTTACGTTTATTAATTTTATTAGGTAATTTTATTTTATTGTTTTACATTTTTTAACAATTTATATTTGGTGATTCATTTCAGCTCGTGGTGAGATAGTGGGTGCTTTTGGTTTGACGGAACCCAACCACGGCAGTGACCCTGGTAGCATGGAAACGAGGGCCAAATACAACCCAACGAGTGATACTTATACACTCAATGGTAGTAAAACATGGTCAGTATAAGTGAATACTTACAGTGTATACTTGCTAATGCCCCCACCCCGGGCATTTATTCGATCAAATACGGTATCCACTAGATAATGATTTATGCAAGGATAGTGCTATTCACTCCATGAACAATTATGGTTCCAAGTCTGGTTGATGGACACTGCATGAACTGGAAAACACTAGATACATGTAGCTTTATGACCTAAAAATATAAACCAGGTCAAGATTTGAATAACAATAGGAACTATTGTACAACAATAGGACCTATTGTTAGATATGCCTCGTTCTACAAAAGACATGTCTTTGTAGAATGAGGCATCTATTGTTATTCAAATCTTGACCTGGTTTAGGTCATTGCTATATCTAGTGTTTTCCCACTATTAAACTGGTCTTTTCATCACATCTATTCTAGGATAACCAATTCTCCAATCGCTGATGTTTTTATTGTTTGGGGAAAATGTGAGGACGAAAAGATCAGAGGATTTATTCTTGAAAAGGTAAGAAATATATGGCCCAGTGTACCATGGCCCAATGTCCCTATTATATAACATACCATGGCCCTGCAGTGTCCCTAATAACATACCATGGTCCAGTGTCCCTATTATATAACATACCATGGTCCAGTGTCCCTATTATATAACATACCATGGCCCTGCAGTGTCCCTAATAACATACCATGGTCCAGTGTCCCTATTATATAACATACCATGGTCCAGTGTCCCTATTATATAACATACCATGGCCCTGCAGTGTCCCTATTATATAACATACCATGGCCCAGTGTCCCTAAAATAACTGTAAGGCAGAGTTCTAATAAACTGTTGTGTTGTTGTTGTTTTTAGGACATGAAGGGACTCACTGCTCCAAAGATTGAAGGTAAATTCTCGTTACGAGCATCCATCACAGGAATGATCATCATGGAGGACGTCGAAGTACCTGCAATCAATCTGTTACCACACGTTGAGGGACTGAAGGTACTTGATGGCTTAATTAAAGCAGATTTCGTAGGACTGTGAAAAATCACGGCGCACGGCACGGCACGGTCACAACGCGGATTCATTCAAAATCCTAAATAATCAGTCATGTGCTGTGCCGTAAGTTTTTCACAGTCATATGAAATCTGCTCTATGTAGGCTTGTGGTATTACGTGTATTTCCACAGGCAGCCCAACCATTGTTTCTGAGGCTACTTATAATAAATAAAGATATTTATATGTGTGCGTCTTTTTTTTGATGGGTTTCCTGTGGTAGAGCGTGTTTGCAATATGTATTATGTTGGGCTCCCTGTGCTGAGTAGCATATTTTGTTGGGCTCCCTGTGTGCATCCCGCAAGACACGCCAACTTGTAACAACGTAGTATTTTACACGTTTCACCACTACATTGCTGCAGGCACGTGCTGCACACAGGGAGCCCAACATCATACATTTCTATGCACAGGGATCCCAACATCATACATTTCTATGCACAGGGAGCCCAACATAATACATATTGCGTGCGTGCGCTCTCCACAACAGGAAACCCATCAAAACAGATGCGCACATGCAAATGTATTAATATTTTATTATTTAAGTAGTCTCAGTAGCAATGGTTGGGCTGCCTGTGGCATCTCCTTCAAATAACATTAAGGATACGGTTCACCTTGAGTGGAAAAAGTTTGACGATTTTTTGTTTTGTCACTAACGGATGGATTTCATATCAAAATTTCATTTTTCAGTGTTTTCTGGTTGAAAATGTTTTTTATTTACGAGATATTCGCAAGAAACATGGATTTCTGATTTCTAAACACAACGCCTTTGGTGTCATAAATCCCATTAGGACCGGGAGTCCTGTAATGCTTCTTTCGGTACCTTCTCTTGATCCTGTCCCTATTTGATGGTTTTCGCTTTTTTGATTTCGGAATATTATTATTTTACGATCGTAGCAGGCAGCCTCACGAACACTTTGAAGTTTGAGCTCAAACGAGAGCAATAAGTAATACGACCTTACTATTTCCTGCGTCCTCAATGTAAACAATGTGGTGAAGGATGAACGTGATTGGATGGCATGGTGTCCGTTGCAGGAAGTGGGTGTGACAATGTTTTTATATTTCTCTATACAGAGCCCTTCTGAAAATCAGCTCTGCTGACGTAGGCCGTCTGTCAAAAGATTTTATTAATTAAAAAATTAATTAAAAAATTGCAAACTTTCAAAGGTCATTTTCTCCTTGTTGAGTTTTCGCAAAGTTACCAAGATATTTTTGAATTAATAGGGTACTTAGATTTGATGGATTTTGCTAAAACTTTGACACAAGTTAGCAGACTAACCGAAGATAACAACTGTGTCAGGGATTTTTGATTTTGATTTTTGCTCAAAAGTTATTAAGTGTTAACTGAAGAAGAAACAACATTTATGATTGATTAAACTTCAACTAAGATAACTTTTGATCGACATCGAATATGACAAAAGCCTGACACAGTTTGACAGGTCAAAGTGTCGTGATTAATATGGTATAAAGATCAATAGAGTCGGATGTAACACAATGTCTATTAATTCGGTCAAACGGAGACGGTCGTTTTCAAAACAATGACCCGCGACGTCTCCATTTTTAATTTAAAAGAAAATTTCACGATATTATGGCGATCTTCATTCTATTAGCTTTAAAATGATGTAAAGTTGATGGGAATTGGTCAAATAATAAGGAAATTAAAAACATTTTCCGAGACGTACCTGCCAAGGTGAACCGTATCCTTAATTAATGCGCCTGGTATTTCTTTAGGGACCATTTGGGTGTCTGAACAGTGCACGGTATGGTATAGCTTGGGGTGCTCTTGGTGCTGCCGAGTTTTGTTATGAAACAGCAAGACAGTATACTCTAGACAGGTACGACATGTTTACATTGTAGCAACATTCCTTCTTGTGATGACGTATATCGACTGCACAACTTTCTGCAGAATACAGTTTGGAAAACCACTGGCATCAAATCAACTTATTCAGAAAAAACTTGCAGACATGGCAACAGAGGTATTAAAATATCACATTATTAGAGAGATTAAGCATCACATTTACGGCGAATGCCAAATGTCAGATTGACTTTGGAGTTTCGCTTTAAGAACATCAATAAACTTCCAATGAATACTTCTATTTTTAAGAATGAGAATAATGAAAAAAATGACCTCGATTACGTCTAAACGCGAAAGAATGGAGAGCAAACGCAGCAAAACCATGATCACATGTACAGTTTTGACGTTTGGCGTAAATGTGATGTTTAATCTCTCTATTATCATGATACCTAAATAACTCTCCTGCTTGAAACTTATTTCCTTGTATTAATAATGTACATGTTATCTTTGTGAAGATTTCCCTTGGGCTGCATGCATGTCTTCAAGTTGGCAGGCTTAAGGATGAGGGGAAGTATGTACACACACACAGACAGTAATAATACATATATAGGGGTATTGACTGGTTAAGGCGAGACTCCGAGACAAGGCATATTTTTTGCGAGCCCGAGACACTTTTTCAAGACTTCAAAAATTTGACCAAAATTTTGTGAGACTCCGACTTTTTGCGGGGACCATTCGACACCCCTATATATTGAATTGATTGTGGCCCAATAGTGATCTGAACAGAGCCTACATTTGTGTGTTTATGTACATGTATGTGGTCTTGCAGGCATTGTCCAGACATGGTGTCCATGATCAAACGTAATAGCTGTGGTAAAGCATTGGATATTGCAAGAACAGCTAGAGATATGCTTGGAGGTATGTTTGCCAAACCATGATTAGCATACAAAATAAAGGTGTTGACGCAATGTTGCCTTACTGACCCCACCACCCAAAGGGTGTTGCTAGACACCTTGGTGACTATACTGACTACTAATTGTGTTTTGTCCCTGCCCCCCAAAGGGTGTTGCTAGACACCTTGGTGACTGTACTGACTACTAATTGTGTTTTGTCCCTGCCCCCCAAAGGGTGTTGCTAGACACCTTGGTGACTGTACTGACTACTAATTGTGTTTTGTCCCTGCCCCCCAAAGGGTGTTGCTAGACACCTTGGTGACTGTACTGACTACTAATTGTGTTTTGTCCCTGCCCCCCAAAGGGTGTTGCTAGACACCTTGGTGACTGTACTGACTACTAATTGTGTTTTGTCCCTGCCCCCCAAAGGGTGTTGCTAGACACCTTGGTGACTGTACTGACTACTAATTGTGTTTTGTCCCTGCTCTCTGTTTTGTCAGGAAATGGAATTTCTGATGAATATCATGTCATTCGTCATGTCATGAATCTAGAGTCAGTCAACACTTATGAAGGTAAGAACACCACAAGCAATCCTAATCTGCTTGCATGCATGGGTGGTCATGGTGTAACTTGAAGGTAAGAACACCACAAGCAATCCTCATCTGCTTGCATGCACAGGTGGCAATGGTGGTGATGGTGTAACTTGAAGGTAAGAACACCACAAGCAATCCTCATCTGCTTGCATGCACAGGTGGCAATGGTGGTGATGGTGTAACTTGAAGGTAAGAACACCACAAGCAATCCTCATCTGCTTGCGTGCATGGGTGGTCATGTTAGATATTTGTAAAGGCAGCAGCCATGGATTTGACTGACACTGTCTCTTCAGACAAGTTGTTCTATTGTTTTATTGTACGTGGAACATATGAATGACTTATTTATTCTTTGAAATCTTCTAACAGGAACCCATGACATTCATGCATTGATTTTGGGAAGAGCAATCACAGGACTCCAAGCATTTGCATAAGAAATGAAGGGTTATAAGGCATTTGTTTTATAGTATCCAAGTGCTGTGTGGAATCCTCCCCCTCAAGGTCCCAGTAGAGAGGTCATGCAATGCCATGGCTGACTAACATACTACTGCATGTCATGATGCAGTCTGACGTTAGCAGTAATGCCATGTTTAATGCAAGGTTCATTCCAATTGATACAGACAGATATATTGAGCAAAAGTATGTAATATTACCAGTATTTATTCCAATTGAATGTTTTTGTAAAATAAATATTTGTGTTTGTCAAGGAAAAGGGTACAATACATATTGTGATAATTAAAAAAAATAAAAAAATAAAATAAAAATGAGTGTGAAAACTCCAACTTGTAGTCTAATAAAATTTTATTGTAAAAAAAAAAAGAAGGAAAAAGTTAATAACGAAACTGACTGTGAAGTTGTGTGTCATTTTTATTTTATTTCTTTTGCCGTCAATACTTCAAGAATTCTGCTTTTCTATGGTGGAATATGTCAGCCTCTATGTGTTACAAGCAACATAGCTTATACAAGAGTATTAGCAATAACATTATAAAATACTTTTAGAAAATGTTTTTGGCAGATCAAATTTCATTACGGTATATAGTCATCTGGAGCCCATAAATCATGATCAGGCTATTTTGAACTGTTTTCCATTGCATCGCGTAAAGATAAGATAAGTTGGTATAAATATTGAGTGAAAAGCTCCAGACTGTACTTCAGTTAGTTCACATTACTATTATAAAAACTTAGCGCTGGAACACATTGGACACTTAAATAAACAGTTATTTTTTATTTTATAGAGACAAGTGTTTTTTGAAAAGGATTTTAACATCCTTTTTATTGTCAATTTTGTAGCCGAGACTGAAGATGTTTCCCAGTCACAAGAATACACTTAGTTTTGGTATCATATAGTTTTCTACAGACCATTTAGACAGTTAGGGGTATCAAATGGCCAAGGTGAGACTTTGCGAGACTCTGAGACCAGGCATTGTTTTGCCTGCCCGAGATGCTTTTTCACCAATTTCCTTTGCTTTCAAAATTTGAGACTCTGAAATGTCTTTTTGCGAAAAAACGAGACTTCGAGACCCGCGAAATTTGACCGAAATTTTGTGAGACTCTTTTTGCAGGGACCATTTGACACCCGTACAGTTTATCTTCTTGAAGTTTAATAGCAGTAGAGCTTTTATATTCTGAGGGTGGAAAACATTATTACTGGTCACCCAGTATAGCTTACATAATAGCCAGGGACCCATTTCTCGAAAGCCCCGAAAGCTTATCGGGCCCGAATAGCCTTTCTTTAAAAATCTATATCTTCAAAACAAGGGAAAGTTTGTTCATATTAAAAACATGTCAAAAGAACAGGCCCCGGTTGCACAAAAGGTGAATAGCGCTATCCACCAGATAAGTCCTTTCCAATGGATATATATTTTTTGGATAACTGCATCAGTTTTATCCATTGGATAAGACTTATCTGGTGGATAGCGCTATTCACCTATTCACCTGAGATTTCTGGGATGTCTTTTCGGGCCAGCAAAGTTTATGGGAGATTTGAGAAAAACTTCCCTGGGCTCCTAAATAAATTAAAAGTCGTACAAAACCATAAATACTTATATGAGTTCTAGATGAAAACGCGAGATGTTGGAACAGACAGATCTATTCATGGACTCCTGCGGTCATTAAATATGTTGTTAAGTACTTTTTTTCTTTTTTTCTTGTTTCTTCTTAAGTACTTACAATACATTATCATTCATACTATTGCACATTATCTTTTCATTACAACCTTTTCTGCATGCTGCTCCTCGTGAAGCTTTGCACGTCGTTTAGCCAGACCTGACTTAGATGGTGGTGAAAGTCCAAGTACGTGTATTCGTGGCTTGACGTCAAAACCCATTGCCTCGGTAACCATGCGGTTTACTGCTACTGCCTCTGCTGCAAATACCTGTAAGTTGTCTGGTGTGGAAATTTGTCTGAATAACAAGCAAGACATAGCACTGGTCACAATACAATAATGATAATATTTATTACAAATGTCTTCTTCCATTCTCAATCTATTTCATTTTCATCTACTATTTTTAGCCATTTTTAGTTTCTTCCAAAGTGTTGATATTGATATACAGTCGGACCTCCCGTAAGCAACCACCCAAAATGTCAAGCTTTGTGGTCATTTACGAGAGACGGTCGGTCGCTTACATGAGGTTCCAACTATAGTGATTTGACTTGGAACTGAACTTTTGGTATTTTGGAAAACTGGTCGCTTAGGAGAGGTGGTCGCTTACGAGAGGTTTCAACTATAGTGATTTGACTTGGAACTGAACTTTTGGTATTTTGGAAAACTGGTCGCTTAGGAGAGGTGGTCGCTTACGAGAGGTTTCAACTATAGTGATTTGACTTGGAACTGAACTTTTGGTATTTTGGAAAACTGGTCGCTTAGGAGAGGTGGTCGCTTACGAGAGTGGTCGCAACCGGAGGTTCAACTGTATCTTTACAGTTGAACCAAGAAAACCATGGACACCTAAAATATGTCTGGAATGTTCATTGTGTTGTGACCAATCACATACGAGTTCTTGAAACCACAGATCGAACAGGGTCGTTAAAGTGCATATCAGGGTTATTCGTTTCTTTTGAAAATCGATTACATATAACGTGAATAGTGGGATGGTTCAGTATTTTGTGATTTGAGCTTCGCATTTGCGAGTTATGATGGTTTGAAATCGGGATATGCTAATTAGGTGACGTCAATGCAGGCATTTGCCGTAACTTATTTTAACTTTTTCAAGTAGCACTCTTTTCTAATATAGAAATAAAAGTTTAACATCATTTATATAAGTTGTAGAATAACTTTTTGCCAGTTTAAAAATGTCAGTAATTTGCAAAGGGGCGCTTTTGTATAATAAATGATGCCTGCGTTGACGTCACCTAATTAACATATCACGATTTCAAACCATCATAACTGGCAAATGCGAAGCTCAAATCACAAAATACTGAACCATCCCACTATTCACTTCATATATAATCGATTTTCAAAAGAAACCCAAAACCCTGATATGCACTTTAAGTTAAGAATACTTACGTTCTGTCTTACGTGTATCTTGTAGGAAATAAGATTGCTATTCCTTTCTATTTGATTGACGCATACACCATACGCTACGAAGAATAGATTTTAGCAATTTTGAAGAAAAATATTTTGGATAGCTGACCTAACAGTTCGAAATGCTCAACTATTCTTGTATGTGATTGGTCACAATGAACATTCCAGACATATTATAGGTGTCCTTGGTTGTCTTAGTTTGTCTGTAATAGAAGTTTCCATGGTTACCTGCTTAGTAGTGTTGGTGTTGCTAGTACAGTGTGACTTGCCTAAAGAAAATCAAATGATGATAACATCAAAATGTTGTTCAATCTACCGAATGTACAGTCCTTTCAGAAAATGCTCCACAGCCTCATGACTACGCGAATAGGATGAAGATCACTCGAGCGGTATTCGTTATGCCTCGAACTTACAGTAAAGACCTACGCTGGCGAGTGGTTAGCAATTGGATGATCTAGTGGTCTTTCAACGACTGAACGTTCTCACAGCACGGAACGTCCTTGACTGAAAATGAGTCATAACGACTCTCATTTTTCTTGCGTAAAACATGAAGGCATACATTTATTCGAGTATTACGCTCCATTATGATAATGAGAAATTACATTTCCAGAGCAAATAATTTATTGCTTCAGTGATTTCTACCCATACTCCTGTTCGGTCTAGTCGTGAGGCCGGTCAGCGACAAAGTTTTCTGAAAGGACTGTATATACAGTAGCTCCTCTCCATCATGAACACTCTGGGATCTAGAACAATAGCTCTAGATTTCCAGGGATTAAAATAGCGAGGCCCAAGGTGTCAAAATCCAAGGAATAAACTGTCATTCCTGTGGGGGAAATCTACCGTAGATCTTACCATATCTATCCACGAGTGGTTGAGAACCATCTCTGCTGTGTATCGTTTGGTTGCATCTCTTACTAACAGATGGGAAATCAAGTCTTTCGCACGACAAGAAATATGTTCCCATTCCTACAGTAGCATCAAACAAATTATACATAAAAACAAGACAAATACAACTTAGTGAAATGTGTGAACTACAACCATTTCGCATTCAGCATTGACTAATTAGTCGGGCTTCCTGTGGAAACCCGACTCTAAAAATGCAGAGCGTCCTTCTTCTTCTTCGTATTCTTTGACCTTAGAACGCATATTGGGTTCTACAGCGCATGCGCCTTGTTGGGTTCTACAGCGCATGCGCCCTGTGCCGGCCGCTAAGATAATCACAATCTCGTCCCCAGAGCCTGCGTTACTTTCGGCCAGCGACGAGAACGTAGGCTCTGGCATAATCCATTTTTTGGGAACAGGATTTCTTGTTCTTCCGGTTTTAGAGCGCATGCGCAAGTTAGCTGGGCAGATTGTCGATTCAGTTTCAGTGGAATCCTTCGAAAGGTTTCATTAGGGAATAGAGTACGCTTTAAAAGCACTTGGTAAAGAAGATACAACAGTGAAAGAAGCGCAGTATCTGAAGTCTTTATTAAAAGCAGTGGTTTTACAGCAGAAGGATACGCGAACAGTTCTTCCTACGGGTTTATATTTACTCGTGTCTACTTTACATATCAGTTAATTATTTGAATCTATCATCTTCATCTTCTCTGGTTATTGTTGTCTCTCCTTCAAATGTATTTCTTTTGAATCTTTCGCCTTCGTAAGCACCTCGATTGGCACCGCCTTTCAGTTGCTAGCCTAAAGAATATTAGATTTACGATCGACATATGTTCTTTGGTCTTCTTTAATGACCATCACTCTTCGTGTAAATTTTGAGCTTCGTTTGAAAACTTTTCAAGACACTTAGAGATACATATAAGCTTAGATAAACTGGATTTTTCTCTGTGCTTAGATATTTTAATATTGCAGATCGAGGCGACATGCATGTTGAAAATAACATGTCAATGAAACCGTTGAAAAATGTTAATTTTTGTTTTGAACGGAAGTTGGGACACCGGGTTGTTTTGACAACTCAATTTTCATTGGATATATTTCATTTCCGGAATCTTGCGCGTGCGTAGTTTCTAAAATGGAATAGCCAATCAAATTGTCTCAAAAATGGATTATGCCAGAGCCTACGTTCTTCGCCGCTGGTCGAAAGTAACGCAGGCTCTGGGGACGAGATTGAGATAATCACCGAAGGCTCTAACAACATGATTTATCAATACGAGACTGGTCGAGTCTGAATTCACAATTTATGTCGTCTTGTTTTCAAAATAACCACAATAATTCATAGAGATATGGATTTATCAATCCAGTACTAGTACTGCAAAGGGTTTAGAGATCTTCAGAACTTAGAACGAAGTGAGTTGATACACTCAGCCGGCGGTGAAGAGAAGAGAACAGTTGTAAGGTTTTCAGCCGACCGATAATAGTTTATGTATACGGTATTTGTAAGCTTATTTGTATGGATATATTTATGGTAACAAATAAACTATGTCATTGTCATGAACATGATTCGCTGAGTTTGTGAAATCGCAGTACTGAAATTGCAAGGAAAGCAAGTTCTATCGAGCTCGTTTTAATCGCACTATAATAAGATATCTATATTTAGTTCAAATAGGTTACATTTCATTAGTATTGTAGAAGCGATCGTTATCTCGTCACGTCCTGTGTATGGAATTTCATGTATTCAGTAGAAGACATGGTAAATACTCTTGATGATTGTGATATTCTAGAAAAAGCTATTCTTGTGCTGGGAGATTTGATTATTGTACATATACAATACTTTGACTACTTTATGATCATTCTAAACCATAGTGCGTTAATGAATTACCTTGCCTACGTGTTTGATGCATTAGTCTACGGCGCGCGGGCTCTTGCTCGAGCTTTATTGCCATTGACAATATTTCATTGACAATGGATATATTGGTCGAGAGCAAATCAGATTCAGTCGAGATTACCAATCGCAGCAACCACTGCTTGCTTTAAGAAGCCCGACTTAACGCTACAAGAGCGTCTAGTTATAACTGTAAAGGAGAGAACGGGATTGGTACTGGTTACCTTCTGTGGGAAGTCATACACGCTTTCTTGAATTCTTTGTAACAGCATGTCCTATGGAACACAATGAACATTTTATATTTGGAAGATAGTCCTCCATATTCATTTAAAAAAATGAACTAGAAGTTCATTTAATTATAATCACATGTATACACAATGGGTGATCACACTGATGAAGGGCTATGCCCGAAATGTCTGTTAAAATACAATTGACACTTTGAAGAAATTTGTTACCATTGTTTTATTCTATAGTCATTACCTGACATGATTTACAACTGTCTCCTCTCTCCCATCCACAATCACTTCCACACACAGTCATCCATATTCTATAGTCCTTACCTGACATGATTTACAACTGTCTCCTCTCTCCCATCCACAATCACTTCCACACACAGTCATCCATATTCTATAGTCATTACCTGACATGATTTACAACTGTCCCCTCTCTCCCATCCACAATCACTTCCACACACAGTCATCCATATTCCATAGTCATTACCTGACATGATTTACAACTGTCCCCTCTCTCCCATCCACAATCACTTCCACACACAGTCATCCATATTCTATAGTCATTACCTGACATGATTTACAACTGTCTCCTCTCTCTCATCCACAATCACTTCCACACACAGTCATCCATATTCTATAGTCATTACCTGACATGATTTACAACTGTCTCCTCTTTCCCATCCACAATCACTTCCACACACAGTCATCCATATTCTATAGTCCTTACCTGACATAATTTACAACTGTCTCCTCTCTCCCATCCAAAATCACTTCCACACACAGTCATCCATATTCTATAGTCCTTACCTGACATGATTTACAACTGTCTCCTCTCTCCCATCCACAATCACTTCCACACACAGTCATCCATATTCTATAGTCCTTACCTGACATGATTTACAACTGTCTCCTCTCTCCCATCCACAATCACTTCCACACACAGTCATCCATATTCTATAGTCATTACCTGACATGATTTACAACTGTCTCCTCTCTCCCATCCACAATCACTTCCACACACAGTCATCCATATTCTATAGTCATTACCTGACATGATTTACAACTGTCTCCTCTCTCCCATCCACAATCACTTCCACACACAGTCATCCATATTCTATAGTCATTACCTGACATGATTACAACTGTCTCCTCTCTCCCATCCACAATCACTTCCACACACAGTCATCCATATTCTATAGTCATTACCTGACATGATTTACAACTGTCTCCTCTCTCCCATCCACAATCACTTCCACACACACAGTCATCCATATTCTATAGTCATTACCTGACATGATTACAACTGTCTCCTCTCTCCCATCCACAATCACTTCCACACACAGTCATCCATATTCTATAGTCATTACCTGACATGATTTACAACTGTCTCCTCTCTCCCATTCACAATCACTTCCACACACAGTCATCCATATTCTATAGTCCTTACCTGACATGATTTACAACTGTCTCCTCTCTCCCATCCACAATCACTTCCACACTTGCCGTAAAATGGAGGATGTCCTGATAGCATGATGTACCTGTACACACAACATTAGATACATACACAGTCAGATATTCATTCTGTATACAAGCATCAAGAGTTCCAGACTTCCGGTACGCGTGCAATGCATTGTGAGATTATTACAAAGGAAAAGTGAGCACCAAGTGAGCAAAAACATAGCTTGGGCTCCCTGTGTCTAGAATTGGTGCTCACTTTTCCTTTGTAATAATCTCATAATGCATTGCGTGCGTACCGAAAGTTTGGAACTCTTCATTCTGTATCAATGGTTGTCACTAGGTAGTAGCAGGCTCCAGCTCAAATAGCATTTAGAATATGTTACTAGCATGTAGTGTTTGAAGTAGCTATATAAGCACCCAGCTTGACAACCCAGAGGGGCATCCGTCTTAGAGAGGTGTCTGGCATAGAGAAATGTCTGTTATAGAGAGGTGTCTGGTATAGAGGGCTATCTGTCTTAGAGAAGTGTCTAGCTCTAAAAGAGAGGTGTCTGGCATAGAGGGATGTCTAGCTTAGAAGGGTGTCTGGCATAGAGGGATGTCTAGCTTAGAGGGGTGCCTGGCATAGAGGGGTGCCTGGCTTAGAGGGTCGTGTCTGTCTTAGAAAAGTGTCTGGCTTAGGTGGGTGTCTGGCTTAGAAGGGTATTTGTCTTAGAGGGGTATCTGGCTTAAAGAGGTGTCTGTCTTAGAGAGGCATCTGTCTTAGAGAGGCGTCTGTCTTAGAGAGGTGTCTGTCTTAGATAGGCGTCCATCTTAGAGAGGCGTCTGTCTTAGAGAGGCGTCTGTCTTAGAGAGGTGTCTGTCTTAGAGAGGTGGAATGGAATGGAACTTTTATTTATCCACGGGTGTCTGTCTTAGAGAGGTGACTGGCTTAGAGGGGTCTGGCTTAGAGGCATGTGTGGTTTATGTGGGTGTCTGCCTAGACATACTGGCATACTTACAGGATAACTCCAAGACTCCACAAGTCACATCTCTTGTCATATGTTGTCGCCATTGTCTTGAAGGCATCCACTACCTCTGGTGCCATGTATTCAGCCGACCCAACCTGTACACAGGGATTCAAAACTTGTTTCTTAAGGCCGATTTAGATGGCACAACTTTTGCCTACAACTGTCACATGCAACTTGCTTACAACAGTTGTGAGCAAGTTGTAGGCTGATTTATACGAAGCAATTTGTGTTGTATGCATGGATTGAGCATGCGCAAGCAAGTTGTAGGCTGATTTACACGAAGCAATTTGTGTTGTATGTATGGATTGAGCATGCGCAAGCAAGTTGTAGGCTGATTTACACAAAGCAATTTGTGTTGTATGTATGGATTGAGCATGCGCAAGCAAGTTGTAGGCTGATTTACACGAAGCAATTTGTGTTGTATGTATGGATTGAGCATGCGCAAGCAAGTTGTAGGCTGATTTACACGAAGCAATTTGTGTTGTATGTATGGATTGAGCATGCGCAAGCAAGTTGTAGGCTGATTTACACAAAGCAATTTGTGTTGTATGTATGGATTGAACATGCGCAAGCAAGTTGTAGGCTGATTTACACGAAGCAATTTGTGTTGTATGTATGGATTGAGCATGTGCAAGCAAGTTGTAGGCTGATTTACACGAAGCAATTTGTGTTGTATGTATGGATTGAGCATGCGCAAGCAAGTTGTGGACTGATTTACACAAAGCAATTTGTGTTGTATGTATGGATTGAGCATGCGCAAGCAAGTTGTACCATGCCACAGTTGTAGGCAAAAGTTGTGCCATCTAAATTGCCTTTACTGATATCAAATCAGGTTATCAGTGATGTCTAATGATGACATCATAATGACTGACCCAATGATAACTTCTCCCTTTGTGCCACCTTACACCATGGGCAAATGTCAAAATGTTGCAAAATCAAAATTTCTCAAAATGTTCTCAAAATTTGAAAAACATTCAAACAAAGACTTTTGAATGTACATGAAACTGACTGAACATTGCAGCCATGCATTATTATCATTTATAAAATAACTATGATATAATGCGTTCTCTGATTGGCCAAAGGATCCGTATTTCGGGTGCTCTATGAGAGCACAGAGCACGTGCGCGCAGATATTCAAATATTTTTGCAATGAACAAAATTGAAAACATGCTTTAACCCTTTTCTTTCTAAGTTTAATTTCAGGTTTCTAAAAAATGTACGATTTGTAGTCAATGTTTTTATTTCGTGTAGAAGCCTGTCGAGTTTGGTATGAAAAGAAAGTTTGTTCAAAGAAGCATGCAATGCGCATGCATATGACTATATACCCTACTACTGTCCCATGTGATCGGCATCACAGAAAAATACGTCATTTGCCCCGATTAGATCAGGGCTTAGAAAGAAAAGGGTTAAAATCATAATTGTATTTTATAAAAGAAATAGAAAACTCGGCAGCTGTGCTCTATTGAGTTATAGAAGCACTTGGTAATTGAAAGAAGACTCGAGAAGTGCGTCTCCTAGCACTTCTCTCGTTTTCTTCCAATTCCTGTGTGCTTCTATAACTCGATAGAGCATGCACGCTGCCTCATTTTCTATTTCTTCATTTGAACAATAAAATAGGTGAACTGTAGTTACTCTTTCTCACTTAAGTGCTGTATTCAATGTGTAAAAGTATTGAAGAAAAACTATCAACCAAACTAAAGAACTACAATGGAACCTCGATATAACGATACTCGATATAACGATGTTCCCGGTATAACGATCAACATTTGACAGCCCGGCAAATGTTACAGTAAATGTATGGAGAAAAATCCCGATTTAACGATATTCCCGATATAACGATCACAATCTGGCAGCCCAAACGTAAAATTTACCCTGATATAACGATAAAGTTGATTTTTCATGTAATGTCCGTTGTGCCTTATAGCTGTACCGGCGATGTAATCCCTATCGTAACAAACTGTTAACAGACACGTTACAGTCTTTATGCAATGAGAACTAAAGGATTTTAGTATTGTCATATCTTTTCAAGTGTTAAGTGTTTATCTTTTTCATCGCGTGATGATTTAAAGGACACTACATGAAAAATCAATTATTAACGATACCCGATATAACGATCTAATTTGGTCAGTCCCTTGGCACATCGTTATATCGAGGTTCCACTGTAACAGCAAAAAACTGTGCACTGATGTCACGCTAAGGAATGATAAACTGTATGTGCTGCCTACTTGAACACTAAGCACTTATGCATGATATTATTTATATATATATATATTTTTTAGTTAGGATATATTTTAAATTTTAATATTTTACGCCAGATAGAATTTAAATAAGGGAGGAGGGGTTGAGGAAATTAGGTGGGGCTTTGGGTTTGGGTATGGGTGTAGATTTTAGGTAGATAGGTGTCCTCAATTAGTTTACACTTGTGTAAGCTAGGTAATTTGACACGTTAATAAAGGTTATTATTATTATTATTATTAAATACAAAATACAACATTTATTTATATTAAACAATGCTGCTAACTTACTGGTGTTTGTAGCTGAGGTGTTGTTACTGTTGTACTTAGACCATCAATACCACTTGCTAAATCAAAATCACATATCTTCACTGGAGAAACCTGAGAAAGATACATGCATGTATGTTATTGAGGCTACAGATGTTGTTACTGCAGGTAATTAAACCAAAGATTTGACACTCAGAAATAAAGTTTCTATTCTATTCCATTCCGTTCCATTCTTTCTATGCAACTCTATTCCATTCCATTCCATTCCATTCTATGCAATTCTATTCTGTCCCGTTCCATCTCGTTCCATTCTATTCAATGGGTAACAAGTTGTAGCTAATCATATTCAGATTTCTATACCTTGTTGACAAAGGCACAGAGAATGTTTTCTGGTTTAAGGTCCCTGTGAGCAATCCCTGAATATGATAAAGTAAAACACATTCAATGAGTTTATAGAGCTTGTTAGCATGTAACTTTATCTTTAGTCAGTAGGTGTCAGACATACACATGAAGATAGAAACAATGACAGCAAAGAAGGTAGAACAAACTAGACTGACCATCGTCAATGCCAGAAACAATGACAGCAAAGAAGGTAGAACAAACTAGACTGACCATCGTCAATGCCAGAAACAATGACAGCAAAGAAGGTAGAACAAACTAGACTGACCATCGTCAATGCCACAAACAATGACAGCAAAGAAGGTAGAACAGACTAGACTGACCATCGTCAATGCCACAAACAATGACAGCAAAGAAGGTAGAACAAACTAGACTGACCATCGTCAATGCCAGAAACAATGACAGCAAAGAAGGTAGAACAAACTAGACTGACCATCGTCAATGCCACAAACAATGACAGCAAAGAAGGTAGAACAGACTAGACTGACCATCGTCAATGCCACAAACAATGACAGCAAAGAAGGTAGAACAAACTAGACTGACCATCGTCAATGCCAGAAACAATGACAGCAAAGAAGGTAGAACAAACTAGACTGACCATCGTCAATGCCAGAAACAATGACAGCAAAGAAGGTAGAACAAACTAGACTGACCATCGTCAATGCCACAAACAATGACAGCAAAGAAGGTAGAACAAACTAGACTGCTAGTGATGTCAGATTGACTTTAGCTACAAATGTTTATTAGGTCATGTAAGGTAGAGAGAGTATATGTGTGTATTGGCAATTGAAGAGTAGTGGGAAAACTACTGTGGATGCTTGGATAACCCTGTGTAGTGACTGTGTATGAAACTCCAATGAAGTTGGGTAATAGTAGAGAATCGCGTACCAAGAAAGGATGTCTGTCGACTGCCGGCCAACTCGTCGACAAACAACCTACCGACAGTCGGTCGATAACCTACCAACTGTCGGCCGATAGACGGTATGTATACACCGACTGTTGGCCGACGGGTCAGTTGATCAGTTGTTTGCAATGTTTCTCATCTGACGCTAGTTAAAGATGTTGTTAAATACAAGCAGTAAATGTGGCCGTACCTTTCTTGTGCAAGAAGTCCAGTGCACATGCAATATCCCTAACAACCACACTTGCTTCTTTCTCAGTGAAAACCTTTCTTTTTTCAATGTGCTTCAGCAGTGGACCTTTGACAATTAGGCATTGAATCAACAGACTGTCAAAGCTTGGTCATTAAATACAAAACACCATCATACAAGCTATTTACTTTACCTCCTTCCATCTTTTCAAAAATCATATAAAACCTAGAATTAAAACCAAAAATAGTATTATAATAATAATAATCATGTATAATATATGTATCGCTATCTTAATTCCACATGATTTATGTCTGTCCCATGGCAGCGTCCAACAGTTTAATAGCTGTCAGAGTACACTGTACTGACTATGTCGTCTTAGCAACCCTGACATCACATCAGCTCCATGGCACATCTAACCCACACACATTGCATTAACAAGAAGCTTACATGAATCAATGCTTACTTATCCTTGTCTTCAAAGTATTCAATACATTCCAAGATATTCCTAAGTAGAATACAACAAGAATCAACTTAGTGAACTTAACCTACTTGTAGCCTCTTCTTACAGCATTTTATCCACAGGTATCCCAATATCCACAGGTATCCCAATATCCACAGGTATCCCAATATCCACAGATAACCCAATATCCACAGGTAACCCAATATCCACAGGTAACCCAATATCCACAGGTAGCCCAATATCCACAGGTATCCCAATATCCACAGGTAGCCCAATATCCACAGGTATCCCAATATCCACAGGTATCCCAATATCCACAGGTATCCCAATATCCACAGGTATCCCAATATCCACAGGTATCCCAATATCCACAGGTATCCCAATATCCACAGGTATCCCAATATCCACAGGTATCCCAATATCCACAGGTATCCCAATATCCACAGGTATCCCAATATCCACAGGTATCCCAATATCCACAGGTATCCCAATATCCACAGGTAACCCAATATCCACAGGTAGCCCAATATCCACAGGTATCCCAATATCCACAGGTAACCCAATATCCACAGGTAACCCAATATCCACAGGTATCCCAATATCCACAGGTAACCCAATATCCACAGGTATCCCAATATCCACAGGTATCCCAATATCCACAGGTATCCCAATATCCACAGGTATCCCAATATCCACAGGTAACCCAATATCCACAGGTATCCCAATATCCACAGGTATCCCAATATCCACAGGTATCCCAATATCCACAGGTATCCCAATATCCACAGGTATCCCAATATCCACAGGTATCCCAATATCCACAGGTATCCCAATATCCACAGATAACCCAATATCCACAGGTATCCCAATATCCACAGGTATCCCAATATCCACAGGTAACCCAATATCCACAGGTATCCCAATATCCACAGGTATCCCAATATCCACAGGTATCCCAATATCCACAGGTATCCCAATATCCACAGGTATCCCAATATCCACAGGTATCTCAATATCCACAGGTATCCCAATATCCACAGGTATCCAATATCCACAGGTATCCCAATATCCACAGGTATCCCAATATCCACAGGTATCCCAATATCCACAGGTATCCCAATATCCACAGGTATCCCAATATCCACAGGTATCCCAATATCCACAGGTATCCCAATATCCACAGGTATCCCAATATCCACAGGTATCCCAATCCCACAGGTATCCCAATATCCACAGGTATCCCAATATCCACAGGTATCCCAATATCCACAGGTATCCCAATATCCACAGGTATCCCAATATCCACAGGTATCCCAATATCCACAGGTATCCCAATATCCACAGGTATCCCAATATTGATTAAATTAAATATCCACAGGTATCCCAATATCCACAGGTATCCCAATATCCACAGGTATCCCAATATCCACAGGTATCCCAATATCCACAGGTATCCCAATATCCACAGGTATCCCAATATCCACAGGTATCCCAATATTGATTAAATTAAATATCCACAGGTATCCCAATATCCACAGGTATCCCAATATCCACAGGTATCCCAATATCCACAGGTATCCCAATATCCACAGGTAACCCAATATCCACAGGTATCCCAATATCCACAGGTAGCCCAATATCCACAGGTATCCCAATATCCACAGGTATCCCAATATTGATTAAATTAATATCCACAGGTATCCCAATATCCACAGGTAACCCAATATCCACAGGTATCCCAATATCCACAGGTATCCCAATATCCACAGGTATCTCAATATCCACAGGTAGCCCAATATCCACAGGTAGCCCAATATCCACAGGTATCCCAATATCCACAGGTATCCCAATATCCACAGGTATCCCAATATCCACAGGTATCCCAATATCCACAGGTATCCCAATATCCACAGGTAACCCAATATCCACAGGTATCCCAATATCCACAGGTAACCCAATATCCACAGGTATCCCAATATCCACAGGTATCCCAATATCCACAGGTATCCCAATATCCACAGGTATCCCAATATCCACAGGTAACCCAATATCCACAGGTATCCCAATATCCACAGGTATCCCAATATCCACAGGTATCCCAATATTGATTAAATTAAATATCCACAGGTATCCCAATATCCACAGGTAACCCAATATCCACAGGTATCCCAATATCCACAGGTATCCCAATATCCACAGGTATCTCAATATCCACAGATAACCCAATATCCACAGGTATCCCAATATCCACAGGTATCCCAATATCCACAGGTAACCCAATATCCACAGGTAGCCCAATATCCACAGGTAACCCAATATCCACAGGTAGCCCAATATCCACAGGTATCCCAATATCCACAGGTATCCCAATATCCACAGGTATCCCAATATCCACAGGTAACCCAATATCCACAGGTAACCCAATATCCACAGGTAGCCCAATATCCACAGGTATCCCAATATCCACAGGTAACCCAATATCCACAGGTATCCCAATATCCACAGGTATCTCAATATCCACAGATAACCCAATATCCACAGGTATCCCAATATCCACAGGTAACCCAATATCCACAGGTATCCCAATATCCACAGGTAACCCAATATCCACAGGTAACCCAATATCCACAGGTAGCCCAATATCCACAGGTATCCCAATATCCACAGGTAGCCCAATATCCACAGGTATCCCAATATCCACAGGTAGCCCAATATCCACAGGTAGCCCAATATCCACAGGTAGCCCAATATCCACAGGTAGCCCAATATCCACAGGTAACCCAATATCCACAGGTATCCCAATATCTACAGGTAACCCAATATCCACAGGTAACCTAATATCCACAGGTAACCTAATATCCACAGGTATCCCAATATCCACAGATATCCCCATATCCACAGGTATCCCAATATCCACAGGTATCCCAATATCCACAGGTATCCCAATATCCATAGGTATCCCAATATCTACAGGTAACCCAATATTCACAGGTATCCCAATATCCACAGGTATCCCAATATCCACAGGTAACCCAATATCCACAGGTAACCCAATATCCAGGTATCCCAATATTGATTAAATTACATATCCACAGGTATCCCAATATTCACAGGTATCCCAATATCCACAGGTATCCCAATAACCACAGGTATCCCAATATCCACAGGTATCCCAATATCCACAGGTATCCCAATATCCACAGGTAACCCAATATCCACAGGTAACCCAATATCCAGGTATTCCAATATTGATTAAATTAAATATCCACAGGTATCCCAATATTCACAGGTATCCCAATATCCACAGGTATCCCAATATCCACAGGTATCCCAATATCCTCAGATAAAACAGTGTAAGAAGAGGCCAGAAGTAGCAAATAGTGAGCTTCAATATGTGGCTACATGTTATGTATTGTACTTACTTATGTCCTTTACAATGGTAAAGCAGTTCAATTTCATTTAGTACTCTCTTCCTGTCCACTCGGGCTGATTTATGGACAATCTACAATAGATCAGATCAACAAAGATTCAACAAAATACCTCTCTATAACGGCAACCTTGGGACACTATGGTCACATAGAGTTGGGAAGGCTACAATAATAATAAATGTATAGACTGGTGTATAGCGAGGTGGCCATCAGCAGAGGTTTGACTGTAATCACACATCAAACTTAATGTTTTTAAACATTAGGGGATGCTTTCTGCACATTATTACTACATGTATATACCATGATACAACTTGAGAGATGTTATGTACTGGCGCAAGGAGCAAGGATGGCTTAGTTGTTTAGTGCGCGGCCTACTATGCGAGAGGTACCCGGTTCGATTCCTCATGACCTCACATCCTTGTTTCAACTTCTTTCTAATCTGTGTAGCTCAGTGCAGCTTTAAATACCCGTAAAACGGAGCACTGATAGAAAGAGGGGAGTAAAGCGTGCACAGTCGGCCTCAAGTTTGACAGTTGAATTACTGTTACGAGTTACCGACGTTAAATAAGGTTGCTTTACTTTACTTTACTGGCATTTAATACATAATATCTACATGAACTACATGTACCTTGACAGCATATTCACTGTTGTTTAAGGTATTTATACACGTCTGTACTACAGTGTTAGCCCCTTGACCTAGAATCTCCCCTGTCAGCTTGTAAATATCTGAAAAAAGTATGAATAATAACTACTTAATAACCGAGCGCAAGGTCAGAACAGGAAAATATCAGACCGAGGTCTTGACAGTACAGACTGGTCAAGCTATAGTAAGGAGAGGTTTGTACAAAAAGACCAAGGCCTGATGTTTTCCTGTACTGATCAAGCAAGTGAGGTTATAAGTTTATTATATGGCATTTTAAATCAAGGAGAGGCTATTTTGTGACAAAAATAAATAAAAAATAAAAATAAAAATCCATAATCGCTGTGCACAGACATTACCGGAGAATCTTGCCCGCTAAACAACCAATCAGATTTTAATCATTAAAATAACGTCGGTGAGGATGACAGTGATTATGACATCATGATAGCTATTATTGTTCACTTACCATGAAACCCACCACAAAGACTATCACTCGCTCTTTTTTTCTTTTTCTTTTTCTTTTTTATATTGCTGACTTCAGTGATGGGATGTGGTTGGAAAATATCTACAAAAAGGGCCAAAAAGTGACATTTAAAAAATATTTCCAATAAACATGGCAGCTAAATCTGTATGACAATTGATGATGATGATGACATTGTTGATGATGATTATTGAAATACACCTATTCCAAAAATTGTTGTCCGGGCCGAAAGCAACAAGCAAGAAGCTGATGACCGCAAAGGGCATTGGGACTTTCTCCTTATTCATTTATTCATCCGTAAACATTTTGACAACATGCATTTTCAAATGGCCGAATAGTTCCAAATGACTGCTATTCAACGCTCGTAGAGATAACTTCTCAAGTACCACATATGAATAAATTAATTAATTAAGAGATTCCCAAAGTCCTTTGCGGTCGTCAGCTTCTTGCTTGTTGCTTTCGGCCCAGACAACGATATTTGGAATAGGTGTATATAAAGCATACCCTCTGCGGGAGGTTCCATATCAGCATTATCCAATCCTTCGCCATCATAGAGTGACATCTTGCTATCTTGTTCGTCTTGATAAGGGATGCCAGCCTTATAGATAGTTGAAGTATCTTCAGTGGTTTTTATATCTTCCGTAGCTTCTCCACTGCTACATATGTCTGTGCTGTTACACATACTTTGATGAAAAGAACATTGACTTTAAGAAGCATACTAGGGGCGTTTTCATACGAGTGGGAAAGTTACGGTACCGTGCTGTGCCACATTGAAAGAGTTTGATTGGATGAGATGCATCTGAACGCTTTTTGATTGGTTCAGAAAGAAAGCCATTTGAGTGTCACGGTACCGTAGGTTTCCCACTCATACGAAAACAACTGTAAGCATTTAGTCAGTCAAAGCACAGGAAGCCCAACTCTGAGCAAGTGTACAATCATTTAATCAGTCAAAGCACAGGAAGCCCAACTTTGAGCAAGTATACAATCATTTAATCAGTCAAAGCACAGGAAGCCCAACTCTGAGCAAGTGTACAATCATTTAATCAGTTAAAGCACAGGAAGCCCAACTCTGAGCAAGTGTACAATCATTTAATCAGTCAAAGCACAGGAAGCCCAACTCTGAGCAAGTGTACAATCATTTAATCAGTCAAAGCACATGAAGCCCAACTCTGAGCAAGTGTACAATCATTTAAATCAGTCAAAGCACAGGAAGCCCAACTCTGAGCAAGTGTACAATCATTTAATCAGTCAAAGCACAGGAAGCCCAACTCTGAGCAAGTGTACAATCATTTAATCAGTCAAAGCACAGGAAGCCCAACTTTCTTTTATGATGTTTTGGTAAAACAATAAAATATGGGTTCCCTGCGCTAAACCTAAAAAAAGCAAGATGGGATGTGATTCCTGTGGCAGACATTCCCATAAACATATTATATTTTTACTGTGGCTCCAGAATAAAGGGTCTGGGTTCCTCATGGTCACGCCATCACATACATGTACAGGCAAAACATAATTTCATCACATAAATAATGGGCTTGTAACACCTTGCCACGTGACTTTTTAAATTTTCACCGAAGACAAACGAAAATACCATAACTTGAAAGAGCATACTAAAATTAGTAAAATTTGAAAATTTGAAAAGAATCAAGCAAATAAGAAAAACGTTAACAGCTTTCAAAGTTTCCCGCTTTGACAAGGATTTGTATGGGTTTTTCGCTTGGAGGGCAAGCGTTGCCCTCCAACATACATTTCCATACAAAAAAGGCAAAGTTTGAATGCCTGTAACTATTGCCCTATTTACGTATTTCCCTTCAAACTTTCCACTTTTACTAACTTTAGCATGCTCTTTTCAGTTATGATATTTTCGTTTGTCTGTGGTGAAAATTTAAAAAGTCACGTGACAGGTGTTACACGCCCATTAACTTCACTTTGCTAGCATTACCTTTTCTCTTGCTGGTGTAATGGTATGTGTAGCTATGCAATAAAAGCAAAAATAACAATGAATTACTTCTCTCATACTGTCAGGGACTAAAAATACTAAATTTACTGACCATTTTATAGAGTAAAAGAGACAGCATAATAACTACTGACAACAAAGCTGAGCCAGTACATCAAATCAATGGAAAACATGCATGTGTACAAAGTGATATAAGGGGTATCGAATGGTCAAGGTGAGACTTTGCGAGACTCCGAGACAAAGCATTTTAGTGAGCACGAGACACTTTTTCACCAATTTCCTTTGTTTTCTAAATTCGACACTCTGAGATGACATTTTGCGAAAAACTCTGACTTTTTGCGGGGACCATTCGACACCCCTGATATAATTAAACTAGAAGTAGAGTGCTCACATTATATCTGTGAATCAGTGGTTTTAGAGAGACTTATTAGCAAACACGACACGACGTGAGAACACGACGTTAGATGACGAATATAATATACCTACCGGTATTTCCAAAAACGTTGACAGCGGGCGATCTGAGATGGATGATCTGAGATGAAGACAAGTTATGGGAAACTGAGGGTCTTTCGTTAGTAACATGTGAAATTCATTCATTCGACCTCAAGCTTGGAATCACGCTTGGTGTTTGAACGAGATATGGCGGAGGTTAACGTCAATTTTCAGAATTTTCAAAAGTTTCAGATCATCCAAATTCAGATCGACCGTTGTCAACATTTTTTGAAATAGGTGTATCACAGTTGGACATTATGTGACGTTGCAACGTCAAGTTCACAACGCCATTTCATGCACACCGTCCTCTTTCACGTCGCGTCGTGTTTGCTAGCTAATCTCTATATTATTGTTATTGAGCGATTGTTTTGTACATAGTGCAAACCACTCGATGTATCTTTATTGCAAGACAAGAAATGCACCTTAGAATGTATGTTATCATAGCACAATAGAAACAAATGAAGGCGAGACAGTAAAAAGCATGCCATGTGCTGGTTATGCTACAGGCAGCCCAAGCGATATTCTTTTGACATATACAAGCATCAAGAGTTCCAGACTTCCGGTACGCACGCAATGCATTATGAGATTATTACAAAGGAAAAGTGAGCACCAATTCTAGACACAGGGAGCCCAAGCTATGTCTTTGCTCACTTGGTGCTCACTTTTCCTTTGTAATAATCTCACAATGCATTGCGCACATACCGGAAGTCTGGAACTCTTGATGCTTGTATTGACAGTATTTGTATGTGGCTATATAGTGGAAATATCAGGTTAACGTCAATAATATGAAGCACTTTTTTTCAAGTGTTGTTTGCTCTGTCTTGCTGCATAATCTGACAAAGTTTCAATGCGATCCAGCGTGAGATTTGCAATGTTAACCTGATATTTCCACTACCAATATAGAACCACATACAAATACTGTCAGAACGTCAAAAGAATTAAATGTGAATAACACATTGAACTATTCTGTCATACTTTAAAGTGCCTATAACGCCTGTGAGTTTGTTTTAAAAATCGATTATATATTAAGTGAATAGTTGCAGGTTTCAGTATTTTGTGATTTGAACTTCGCGTTTGTGAGTTATAGAGGTTTGAAATCGGGATATGTTAATTTGGTGACGTAACTTAAGGAATGATGCCATAGCTTATTTAGTTGTGTTCTTTCTGAAATAGGATACAAAGTTTATCAAATCATATCTATAAACTGTGAAAAGATATTGCAAGTTTCAAAATGTCAGTAATTTGCACAAGGGTGTTTTTGTATAAGACCCGATTCCTTAAAGTGCGTCATTTTGACGTCATCTAATTTCCATATCGCATTTTCAAACCTCTATAACTTGCCAACGCGAAGTTCAAATCACAAAATACTGAAACCTGCAACTATTCACTTAATATATAATCAATTTTTAAAACAAACTCACAGGGGTTATAGGCACTTTAATGAACTTCCCTACCTTAAATGAACGCTGAAAATTCTTTAAATCTTCAATGGTGCTTTCTATGAACATATACATTGTATCGAGTGAATAATGGCATTAAGTATGCATTGGGGGAACTCAACATACAGCAACAATTACCCGGGGGGATTACCCGGGGGGGGGGGGGGGGGGGGGGGGGGTACTCCCTTTGTCCAAGTGGTAGGGGTGATCGGCGGTCCTTTTAGGGTCGAAAATATTTCCTGTGTTTACCTTTTAGGGTTCCGACACAAAAGTCAGTTACATAACATGAGTCCGTACCTTTTAGGGTCAATTGAAAGAACAGAAGAAAGATATTGTCCAGGCACTGATTAAACGATATCAGCACAATCACTTTTTCGCCATATATGGTCAGATGTCGTACCTTTTAGGGGTTGAAATCAACATGGCTTCAGTAGCTCTTTTAATTTATGCGTACATACCTTTTGGGGTCGTTTTCAAAACCGACCGCCGATCACCCCTACCACTTGGACAAAGGGAGTACCCCACTTAGACACTCACTCTTTTGTTTTCTTTTGTTCCTTTGCATCTAATAAACACGGAGTAGTGCCCAGGTTTATTGGAATCACTCTACAGTTTATCTTTATTTGTTAATTCATTTAGTATTTACTTAGTACTAAAGTAAGAAAGGTTTTATTATTTAATATATGGACACAAACATTAACATAAGCTTATTAATTTATTACGAACCACAATATTAAAATTCATAAAATTCTAAACAGAAAATATATTATAATTCCATTGCTTGCAACATGATTAGATATACATACCTTTAGTGGCGAGTGAATCTGTATTAACTTCTTCGTGTAGCTAAAAAACATCCCAAACACATCAAAATAATGACGTTATGTTTCGAAATAACAGAGCAAGCACAAAAATCTACATCAAATTTACCCCCAAATTTGACTAAATAAAATCATTCTGAAACCATTAATACTTATAATAACAGTTATATGTTGAGTTAATGGATTAAAAGTGTTCTAAAGCGAGCAATTACCGGTATTATTTGCCTGAATTGCACAAGTTCTTCCAAGCTAACTCCTCCCGCCATCTTGTCATGAGTCTTGCATGGGACTGGGAACCAACCCGCGAAAGCCTCGAAGAAAACCCGTGAATGGCTTTGACGTGTTGTAGGAATATCCCCCGTTCCCCCGGGATAAAGATAAAAACTAAATAGAAAGTCGACGGCACTGTGACTCGAACCAGCGATAATTATTGTTGTGATAGTTGTTGTTGGGGTTGTTTTATATAGCACTGGACGCGGTTTGGGCCGAAATCTTCACCCTCTACGTAAGTCGATTCGATGTCTCTGGAGAATCGTCCCATTTTTAATTTCCTTTACCTGGTTCGAGTTGTATTTTCCTTTTTTATTCTTCATTTTCCTAGCTTCTTTTTTCCCCATAACATCTGAGCTCTAGTACTTTTAATATGATTTTGTTTTCGATAAATATATTAGGAATCTGGTGGGCTCCCTGTGTTTCTTGACTTGACTATGCTACCGGGCCTTCTCGACATGCCTTTCAAGATGGCGGACTCTTTGTCTTTTAGTTTTATCATTCTTTTCTTTCTCTTATCCATAAAACCATCCCTTTCTCTATATGAAGATCAGGTTGGACAAATGGATTGGCGAAAGTCCTACCTTGGCAAAGTTAAATTCTCGCACTTTGACGTCTCGTCTCATAGCAGTAAAAGACTTTTCGTTGCAACAGAGTCTAACGTTTTGGCAGCTGTGAACTCGCGTACCGGCCAAATTATGTGGCGAGTCGTACTAGAAGAAACATCTGGTCAGATAGACGCCCTTTTACACCAAGGTAGTTTACTTGTGACCATATCTGGTGGTGGGAAGTTCGTCCGATCTTGGGATACCGGTTCTGGAAGTTTGCTTTGGGAGAACATGATGTTCCCTGGCCAGTCGACTGCAAACCCGAAAGAAGACTTGATTGATGGTTGGAATGGACTGAGTGGCGCTTTGGTGGAGCACAAGGGCGAAAAGACTATAGTAGCTCTTGCGGAGAATATAGTCAAGTCGTTCTCCCTTCATGATGGCGCAGAAATGTGGACATACCAACCCTCAGACCAAACAGTCAAATTGCACACCATTGCTTATTCAAAGGGTTTGGTACAAGCTATTGGTACAAGAAACGATGTAGAGATTGTCATCCAGAGTGTAACAGCTGATAAAGGTGCTTTCAAATCATCTCAAATGATACCTGTGCAGTGGATTGGTCTAGAGTCGCCAAGTTGTATCGTTGTGAAAAGAAGTTTAATTTGTGTGGATTCTTCAACTCTTAACTTCCACATAATTCAGCTTGAAAATGAAAGCAAAGAATCTCTAGATATTCCATTATCATCATTTACTAGTGACGCCATCTCAGGCTTGAAGCTCAGGCTACAGTCTCTGGGGTCGCATACAAATTCCTGGGTAACGAGAAGCGAGTTTGTACTCTTCATCTCGGAAAGCCACCATATTTTATTCAATATGGACTCTGATACCTCACTCAAAGTGCTTAAAGAGTATAATGACAATTCTATATTATTTAGCTCAGTTTTAAACGACAGGGCAATCCTGGTTTCCATGATGCTGGACAATATGGTAATTCACTTACGTTGTATTGACCTTGATACAAATACTGAACTTAGTGACATGACCCAAAAGGTCAAACTAGATGGTAGTCACCACAGGAACCCCACTGGTGGTGTTGTGTATTTATTTTCCAAGAAAGATCAGAATATTGGTTACCGTGTGTTCCTCCTGACTAGCGACCATGCCATGTCACTCATTCAACAACCAGGGCGCATCATATGGACGAGGGAGGAAGCTTTAGCTGGTGTTATAGCTGTGGATGTTGTTGAACTACCATTTTCACCTGCACAAGCTAACTTCGATACTTTACAAGAAGAATTTGGGTCAAATCCCCAAGGTAAACATTGATCTTTAGAACTGTGTATCCTTCTTTACCGCACATTCATGTAATATTAACTATGTAATAATAACTGTGAAATCAGAACACAGACTTCCATTGAATAAAATGATTGATTTTTCAAAATGTTTTTGTTCCAGATGACGTGTTATCAATGTTTATCAGAAGGATTCGTGCACAAGCTAAACAGTTCCAGGCTCTCGTCAAGCAATTCCAAGCATTTGTAAATGCACAGCAAGGACATGCCCCTGCACCAGACACCACCAACACAGACGATGAACAGATTACTAGAGATCAATTCAACCTCCGTAAATTGATATTAACTGTGACTGATTCTGGCAAAATATTTGGATTAGATTCTGCAGGTATGACTGAAGTAAGGAAGTTTGTGCTTGAACAAGGATGGAAGTTAGATGTCATCATGATGATGGCGACAGTGGTGACTTTAACATGGAAATTAATCTCCTTTGAGTCCCCTGAAGACCCATACAAACCCCCTTTGAAACAACCCATCTACAAGTATGAGAATGATGATGGTGATGAGAATGATGATGGTGATGAGAATGATGATGGTGATGAGAATGATGATGAGAATGATGATGGTGATGAGAATGATGATGATGATGGTGATGATGATGGTGAATAGAATGATGATGGTGATGAGAATGATGATGGTGATGATGATGGTGACGAGAATGATGATGGTGATGAGAATGATGATGGTGATGAGAATGATGATGGTGATGAGAATGATGATGGTGATGAGAATGGTGATGGTGATGAGAATGGTGATGGTGATGAGAATGATGATGAGAATGGTGATGAGAATGATGATGGTGATGATGATGGTGAATAGAATGATGATGGTGATGAGAATGATGATGAGAATGATGGTGATGAGAATGATGATGGTGATGAGAATGATGATGGTGATGATGGTGAATAGAATGATGATGGTGATGAGAATGATGATGGTGACGAGAATGATGATGGTGAATAGAATGATGATGGTGATGAGAATGATGATGGTGATGGTGACGAGAATGATGATGGTGATGAGAATGGTGATGATGATGGTGACGAGAATGATGATGGTGATGAGAATGGTGATGAGAATGGTGATGGTGATGAGAATGAGGATGGTGTTGAAAATGGTGATGAGAATGATGATGGCGATGACAATGATGGTGGTGATGAGGATGATGATGGTGGTTGTATTAATGGTCTATTCTCACATTCTCAGATGGCAGCATCTTGTGGCAGTCCTTCCTTCCTGACTTAGCTCCCTTCTCCACAAACAACAAGAACTTTTATCTTCTCTACACCCAACGAACAGTGGCTCACTTTCCTCTGCCCGCTCAGTGTGTTGTCCTTGGTAAATCACGCAAGACTGGTGATACAATATTACATGTCTTTAATCCTGTCAATGGCAAACCACTTGACAGTACAGCGCCTGAAGGAACCCTGCTACCTTTCAAGGTTGCACAGACCATGCTTCTTCCTCAGATAGGTAAGGCTCACAATGAAGTGGCTTGTGATCAAAGCCAAAATTCTCTTAACCACAAGAAGAATTTAGATTTCAATCAGAAATCATTTTGATGGGAATTTGCCAAGACATCAATTAAAAATGATGGGAATGTCCACACTTTAAACAATAATAATAATAAGTATTGGGAGCATAAAAGTACTATTGTCTCTATGCTCTTACAAAACAAAACAAAACAATAATTCTAGACTGGAGTTTGATCGAAAGGGTTGTAATCTCCTGGGTCACACTTCAATGATAATTGTTGTGATAATATTTCTGGTTATACATCACAGACAGTAAGCATGCAAAGCTGCTACTCCTCATGGACTCTGAGAAGAAAATGCACGTCTTTCCTAACACAAAGGAGGCAAATGAAATCATCACTAAAGAAATGAGCTCCTTGTTCTTCTATTTGGTCAACAAAGAAGAAGGCACACTCATTGGTTACGTAACATCTCATGACAACACCGCTCTTCATGCCAGAGAAATGTGGAATATCCATATTCCACCAAACCAGCAAAAGATAACTATGCTAGGTAAGTTGACACACCTTCTCATCCCTCACCTCCCCTGTAGGGAATAGTGGCATTCCCCAGCACTATGAGGGGGAAGTAAAGCTGAAGAGATCCATGGAAGAGTACACTTCCCCACCCCCCGCGAAGTACAAGTACGCTGCTTGGGCTTCCTGTGGTGGAAAGGAGGGGAGGCGATACTGGAATCCCAAGCAGCGTACTTCACGGGGGGAACGAACGAGACTTGGAGCAAATCTAATGGAAGAGCAATTCAAGTGACCTTGGATCCAAATCCAAATTCTCCTTTGGAATTCAAAGAGCCTACAGAAGAATTTAGATATCGATCAGTTATAAATTACATTAGTATTTACCAAATCAGTGGATAGCAATTTTGGCGCGTTTTGATTGGCTCCCGTAACTCGGAATATCCTTGGCTATTCACTGTTTTGGGACGAGATTCAAAATGGCGTCTCTTTTCGCTACAGTCTCCGAAGCTGACATTTTAATAAACAGCAGCTTAATAAAGTGACATTTTTTATCCAACTGATTTGGTAAACACTAAAACAATATTATTATCCCCCTCAGTGTCGGTGAGTAGTGGTGAATATTTACCTTGCCGCTCGAGGACTCTCGGCTCAGTAAATATCCACCACTAGTCACCTCCACTTCAAGGAATAATATTGTTCATTATTCCTTTACCTGGTATATACATTGTATCTTGAAATATTGTTCGATGAAAAATGTTCAAATTACTGTCTTCTTGCAGGTATTAAAAGTGCAGCTGAACATGTCCACTCCCAAGGGAAGGTTTTGGGTGACAGGCGCGTCCTGTACAGATACCTCAACCCTAATCTGATATCAGTAGGAACCGAGGCTATCACTGATGGCAAACCAAGCATATCAATCTATCTTATTGATGTTGTAACAGGTGAGACAGGAGGGAGCTTAAGCAGCAGATGTTTTTGACAAAGCGGATGGCATGCGCACTGACAAATGATGTTCGAAACAACCGTTGATGTCTGTGACAGCAATCTATGACGTGAAAAGAGGTGAAATGCCATCATAGATTGCCGTCATGGACGTCAACGGTCATTTCGAACATCATTTGTCAGTGCGCACGCCATCCGCATTGTCAAAATTAGGGTCTGTGCAAGAACATTGACTTACAGTGTATTGTGTACGCTGATTAGTTAAGCTCATCTCTATTCTGTGTCAGGTCTAATAGTTTACACCAATCGTCACAAGAATGCAAGAGGACCTATACAGATGGTTCACTCGGAGAATTGGGTTGTTTACTCTTTGTATAACACCAAGTCAAGGCGGCATGAACTGATTGTCATGGAGATGTATGAAGGATATAAAGAGAGAAATAGGTGCGTTGTGTTGCAGTCTGTCACTTTCATATCACTTTCCATATTGCTGCATATTAAAGCATATAGTTACATAGCTGTGCTACCAGTATTGTCCTGTATTGTCCACGCCATGTTTACAACACAGGTTGTGTTGTCTAAATCAACCTTACCACTTACTTACGACTCCTAAGTCATGTTGTAAGCTACAGCGGTCGACAAAAGTATCACGAACACCCCCCCTCCCCCGATCTCCAATGTTGAAAACTTAGCAAATGATCAGAGCGCAGCAGATTGAAAAACAACTTTGTATTGGGGGACAGGGGGTCACGGTACCCCAGGGGGGGAGGGGGTACTCAGGGGTATCAGTGACGGGGAGGTGCGAATGAGGCCTAACTTTTTAACCCAAAAAATGTCCATTACGCAAAAACAAGACCCCAAAAAAGTCCAAAAAGTCCAATTTTTCTCCGCATAAAATAGAGAACGGTAGGATATCATTTTTATCAACCCCCAAAAAAGTCCTTGCCAAAATCTTTATATCAAAAAAAGTCCACCAAAAAATTGATAACCCCCAAAAAGTCCCAAGCCGCGAATTTCAAACCCCAAAAAGGTCTTCGCACCTCCCCGTCACTGATACCCATGACTACCCCCCCTGGGCACGGTACACCTAAGTGTTCGTGGACTTTTGTCGAATGCTGTAGTTGTGTTGTATGCATAAGTTGTACCGTGTAAATCAGCCTTTAGGTAACATGGTTTTGTTATTGTATCTTTCAGCACTGCTTTCTCATCCATGGACCCACCACCACAACCTATTATACTTCAACAATCATACATCTTTCCCACTGCAATCCGTGCCATGACAGTTACCATCACAGAACGTGGAATCGCACACAAGAACCTTTTGATAGGGTTGCAGAGCGGCTATGTTGTTAGTCTGTCCAAGAATTTCTTGGATCCTCGAAGAACATTCAACCCAACACCAGAAGACCGTGAGGAAGGGTTGTACCCTTATATGCCAGAAATATCTTTGAATCCATTGGCTTTCATCAACTATAACCAAACAGGTTTGTACCCTGATATGTTCCTCTGTGCATATAATATTATGGCCTGCCCCTCTGTGCATATGACATGGCCTGTCCCTCTGTGCATATAACATTATGGCCAGCCCCTCTGTGCATATAACAGTATGGCATGCCCCTCTGTGCATATAATATTATGGCCTGCCCCTCTGTGTATATAACATTATGGCCTGCCCCTCTGTGCATATAACATTATGGCCTGCCCCTCTGTGCATATAACATTATGGCCTGCCCCTCTGTGCATATAACATTATGGCCTGCCCCTCTGTGCATATAACATTATGGCCTGCCCCTCTGTGCATATAACAGTATGGCATGCCCCTCTGTGCATATAATATTATGGCCTGCCCCTCTGTGTATATAACATTATGGCCTGCCCCTCTGTGCATATAACATTATGGCCTGCCCCTCTGTGCATATAACATTATGGCCTGCCCCTCTGTGCATATAACATTATGGCCTGCCCCTCTGTGCATATAACATTATGGCCTGCCCCTCTGTGCATATACCATTATGGCCTGCCCCTCTGTGCATATAACATTATGGCCTGCCCCTCTGTGCATATAACAGTATGGCATGCCCCTCTGTGCATATAATATTATGGCCTGCCCCTCTGTGCATATAACATTATGGCCTGCCCCTCTGTGCATATAACATTATGGCCTGCCCCTCTGTGCATATAACATTATGGCCTGCCCCTCTGTGCATATAACAGTATGGCATGCCCTCTGTGCATATAACATGTTGCTATTTCTAATTCCTATTCATTTGTTTCTGTAGTTACCCACATTCGTGAAATCCACACAGCTGCGTCAGGGCTCGAGTCTACCTGCCTGGTATTCACATATGGCCTTGATTTGTTCTGGATCCGTGTTACACCGTCGCGTATGTTTGATGTGTTGAAGGAAGACTTCGATTATTGGCTGATTGCTGGAACACTGCTTATCCTAGTACTAGTAACGATTGTGTCTAATCGATTAGCATCAATGAAGATGTTACGACTAGCTTGGCAGTAGTGCTGGTTTCAAGTCGTTATCCCAGACTCGTATCCAGTCGCTTCTTTACTTTTTCTCCCTCCTTCCCGTGCGCCTTCCGGTCCAGTTTTGTGCTTTCCAGTTACTTCCCTTTCCACGGTAAGTAACAACTGGGTACGAGTCTGTCATTATCCCACATGTGAAGAAAATGGCACAAAGACTTACATGTAACTTCACCCAAGACTACTTTCATGTGAGCCATGAGAATGAGAATTCAGTCTTCCAAAATGTCACCATGGATTAAGGGATCGGTTTACCTTCTTTGGACCACTCACAATCCAACATTCAAGTTGTAAACAAGTTATGATTTAAGAACGGTATTTATCAATGAATGATCAGGCATTGTTCGGTGGCCCTACCATGGCACAAACAAAACATTTTGATATCTAGCTAATGGGCTTGTGTCACCTGTCACGTGACGTTTTAAATTTTCACCGAAGACAAACAAAAACATCATAACTTGAAAGAGCATATTAAAGTTAGTAAAAGTTGAAAATTTCAAAGGAATTAAGCAGATAAGACAAAAGTTCAAGGCTTTCAAAGTTTCCCACTCTTTGACAAAGATTTGTATGGGTTTTTCGCTTGGAGGGCGCTGTTGCCCTCCAACATACATTTCCTTACAAAAAAGGTAAAGTTTGAATGCCTGTAACTGTTGCCCTAAAAATTTAAAAAGTCATGTGACAGGTGACACAAGCTAATTGAATATGAATACTACAGATGTAATACCATTGTTACATACATATTTAATAACTCAATAATATTATGTTATCTAGGTTACCTCGTAGTAAAATAGATGAAATATCGACATAAAAGCAGATGTTTTATAACTAAATTGGTGTCCAAGTAGAGCTTGCTACTGTGTATTACAGATGTTTTATGATTGTGTAGACATCCATTGGTGTTTCATGATGATATGAAAGCATTCTAAAAGTCTTAAACTAGCAAACAACTACATGATTAGCTGCTAGAATCCAATCCAAAATTAAACTCTGTTTAAAAATTGCTAAACAAAAGTAAATTGAGTTAGGAAGCGCTTCATTTTCATAAGTGTTGTACAGTGATTCCATAATGGTTACATATCTGGTAAATGGCACGCAATACATGCAGTCAAACCTAGTCTTCCTCACAACACGGCTGCGAGAGAGACTAAGTCAAACCCTGGTCACCCCTGTTAAGTGACCACCCACTATTAAGCGGTCACCCCTATTATCAAACTCCCGAAACTATTGTTCACTGTTTTAACCCTTTCCATTACCTTGACGGTGGTTAATAGGGGTTTGACGACTACTGTATACGTTTTTCCTCATGTCTTCCTCAAACTTAAATAAATTTAACATTAAAATATATTCTTTGTTGTGGTTTCCTTAGTTGTCTACGAGTGGCTTTGATGGTACTTGATATGGTATCAACCAGGCCAGACCATCCTCTGTTTTGCCTAGTAACATAATAATTATTATTAAACATTTTACTTACTATCTCGCATCTGATTGGCTGAGAGCATGCAGTTAATTCTCGATAGCATGTGAACTTGACAGGATAAATCTATTATCTGCTACAGATAATAGATTTATCCTGTCAAGTTCATTCAAGGTCATAAAGAGCGGTAGGTTTGCAGTGTCAATGCAGGCCATGGCAGCATTTATTGACCTGATTATAATTGTGTTCTCACTTATACAAAATGTTTAATAAAACAATTATTGAATTCGGTTTTCGCATGATATCGTAAATTATCAAGAACTCGGGTCTGTGTTATCAGATAACACAGAAGATAACACAGACCTCGTTCTTGATAATTTACGATATCATGCTCAACCTCATCCAATAATTGCTTATTATCTATTTATAAGTCAGTTACGCATGAAGTGGTTGACAGTACTAGTAAAACACGAGAAAGTTGCACAATTTAAACACTATGAATTTCCATCAGAGATGAAACTAGTGACAACTTAAAGTTTCTCAAATTGTGATAATAATATTCTACATGTACCCCTTGGAGTATATTCACATCCAATCCATCCTTCGTAGCCAAGTTTGGCAATCTGATTGAAAATGTATGGGTAGTTGATTTCACCATCTGAGTCGGGCTCGGACCGAAGTGGTACTTGGCTTATCTGTATGTGCCCTTAATTAAAATAACAAACTCTGTCAACAATAGACTCAAGTCATTTCTGATGTATTTGCAGGCAGAGTTCATCCTGTATTAATCTTTCTTCATCCTTCTCATAGGCAGAAACCTTGGATCGATCTACTACAGGTGTTCCAGGCAAAATATATAGAATTCTGACTTGGAACATATACAGTTTGCCTGGACCTTGATTCAGCTACATGTACATGTACCTACTCTAAAATTAATGTAAAGAGGAATTTGGGCAATGTTAATGTGGGTGATGCAGCAGAGCATTCTTACCAATATATGGCATGTAGTCTTGTAAAGTCTGGGTGAGATCACCATGACCTTTCTGAGCATGAAATAAGTCCTGTAAACACAAACACAAACAGTATCAGATATATACCCTATCCTAGCATAATGAATACTGACCCCCCCCCCCCCCCCCCCCCCCCCCCAATGGGGGGACCCCCATCAACCGTACTGAGGACAAGCACATACAGCACATACATCAGGACAAAGCACGGTTTCTGCCCTGGGGGTAGTATAGAAGCTATTAAAGCCTGGCGACAGTAATGTACGAAGCCCTTTATGGGTTTTGGGATTTAGACCAGATTGATTTTGGGCTGTTTTGGGGATCCAGATTTTTTGGAGGACTTTTTGGGGGTTTATCATTTTGGCTTCATTTGCCCCTGGGGTGTCTGCTTTAGAGAGCGATTAAATAAAACAGACTGCCATATATGTGTGGTATGTAGTTTCTAGACAATGGAAACTTGTTCTCACCAACATCAGTTTTATGTTTTTGTGATCCACTTTCTTTATAATATCTACAGCTGATATATGGAGGAAAAGTTAGTGAAAATAATAATGACGTATTTACAATAGAACCGTCAAAGTTTTAAAATAACGGACACCTCCCACTGGACACTCCAGTTCCATAAGTGGACACCTCCCATAAGTGGACACCTCCCATAAGTGGACACCTCCCATAAGTGGACACCTCCCATAGGCAGACACCTCCCATACCATGTAGGTGGACACTTCCCATAAGCGGACACCTCCCATAAGTGGACACCTCCCATAAGTGGACACCTCTCACAAGTGCACACCTCCCATAATGGAAACTTGTTCTCAGTGCACACACCTATAAGTGCACACCTCCCATAAGTACACACCTCCCATAAGTGGACACCTCCCATAGGCAGACACCTCCCATAGGTGGACACTTCCCATAAGCGGACACCTCCCATAAGTGGACACCCTCCCATAAGTGCACACCTCCCATAAGTGCACACCTCCCATAATTAGTGCACACCTCCTATAAGTGCACACCTCCCTCCCAAGTACACACCTCCCATAAGTGGGCACCTCCCATATAAGTGGGCACCTCTCATAAGTGCACACCTCCCATAAGTGCATGGACACCTCCCATAAGTGCATGGATACCTCCCATAAGTGCATGGGCACCTCCCATAAGTGCATGGACACCTCCCATAAGTGCACCTCCCATAAGTGGACACCTCTCATAAGTGGACACCTCCCATAAGTAGACACCTCCCATAAGTGCATGGACACACCTCCCATAAGTGCATGGACACCTCCCATAAGTGGACACCTCCAAGTGGACACCTCCCATAAGTGCATGGACACCTCCCATAAGTGCATGGACACCTCCCATAAGTGCATGGACACCTCCCATAAGTGCATGGACACCTCCCATAAAGTGGACACCTCCCATAAGTGGACACCTCCCATCAGTGAACACCTCCCATAAGTGGACACTTCACATATAAGAGGACACCTCCCATATAAGTGGACACCTCCCATAAGTGGACACCTCCCATAAGTGGACACCTCCCATAAGTTGACACTCCCATAAGTGTGCACCTCCCATAAGTGGACACCTCCCATAAGTGGATGCCTAGGACCCTAGCTAGGATGTCTAGTAATGGGACGTTCCACTGTATACCTACCTTGTTTTGTTTGTGAAAGGAAATAGTTTGGGATTGTTGTTACTGGTTCTATCAGCAGCATTATGCCAGCCTAAGTTTGAAATGTAAGAAAAATGGCAATAGCACTATATTCCATGCTATAATAATTTGTATCATCTATCTATAATCCAATACAAGCACCTATGGTATTATTTTAATATTTTTCAAACTTTGGATAGTTTTCGTATCGACTTTTCTTGAGAAACTTGAGACTCAGAAATGATATAATTAACAAGGAACAGAACTACATGCCTGTCCAATTTGGAAATAATTCAAAAACTTTCTCCAACTGCCAAATTGGACTCGGACTACGGCCTCGTCCAATTTAATTTTGGCACCTATTTTATCTAGATTCTTAGTAAATTATGACACGCATGTACCCCCTTTACCTACAGTGTCATGCTCGAGAGTCCAGTGGTGTTACTGGTTCTATCGCAGCTTATGCCAGCCTAAAAGACAAGTTTAAATGTAAGATAAATGGTAATAGCACGATTCCATGCTCAAATTGTATCGTTTATCTATAATGTATGGGAAGCACCTATGGTCGATTTTCAGCGTTTCAAATATCCAAATAAAGATTTATGCTGAAAATCGACCATTGAATAATTTCCATACAGGACTACCTGCCTGCTGAGCTTGGGCTACCTGAATTCAAAAATTTCCTCTGTTTGCCATCTGCACCCCGCGGCTTCGTCCAATTTTGGCAGTCCAATTTTTTTCATCCAATTATTCTCGACAGCATGCTACAATGTATACTAATCACTCTACCTGTTGGAGTTTTTCTGCTGAATATTTTAAATTTTTGATATACGTTTGTTCCCACAATTCTCTGACAGTTTCATGTTTTGCTTCATTGTCACTCAGTGCACCACATGGAGGATGAATTCTGGAGAAAAAAAATCTACATTTTACCTTTAATTCTGCATAACTTTTCAATATATTTTGTAAAGCAGTGTTTTCTATGTATGAGTACTATATAAGTTTATTATTATCATTATTTATTTATTATTATTATTATTATTATTATTTATTATTATTATTATTATTTTTTTTTATTATTATTTTTTATTTTTTTTTTTTATTTTTTATTTTTTTTATTATTATCATTATTATTACTATTATTATTACTATTATTATTATTATTCTACTATTATTATTACTGTTACAATAATATTATTTGCTGTTCAATGAATTGGGCTCCCTGTGCCAAGTTTGTTAGCCAACTACAAACATTTTATCCAGGGGAATTATTTACCTTGTACACCTCAAAGCCTCGGCATATTTGATTGACAGTTCAAGACACTGTTTATAATCTTCCTCTTTACCGGGCACAGCAGCCAAGCCTGCAGTATCTCCTAATATTGAACACAGGTACATACAATATGACATTTCGCTTAAAAGATGGTTCAAACTACTCAGATTGCACAGTAATCAGGCTTATTGGGTTAATTTAATCGGTCTCCTTATGATCAACAAAATCGGGACTAAAAATGGGAATAAACGGATGGGATATTCATCCTAACCTTTAAAACCGTTAATTAATACTTGTTCTACACAAGCTTCTTCTCTAGCCTCAACTAATTCATCTATGGAGACAGTGTAAGGGTTTCCGACCTCCACACCTGAAAAACCTTCACAAAAGAACATCAGTGACAATTATTAGCAACTCTCTGGGGAGTTTACTTACACCCACGTGAAGTGTCGATGTACATTTTTACCTGCGGCTTTTGCAGCCAAATATCTGTCTGTTAGACTCTCATACTCCTGAAACATGAAGCTTAGACTTGCAGAAAACTTCAAGGCCATTTCTCGACCAAAATCTGAATGTAGATCCTACCGGCTACGGATTGGAGCAAGGCATGGGATCGTCTATTTACTACTAAACATCTATCTAACATCAACAAGTTGAAATTCGATAGTCACGCGTGTAACGCGATACCCTTCTTGAATAAGGAAGTTATTCATAAAGCATGGTTCGACGTCGTATGACGCAGGAAACCTTATTTGGTAATATTTATCATAAATAAAGCCATGGTAACGTTGATCATGTGGTACATTCCAAAATTGTCCCGACAAATAGAAATTTACAAAGAAAGGACTTTATAAACTTCACTTTGCTGCATGATTTTGTGGTTATATTGAGTGGAAAATGGCTCTTCTTAACAGAAGACTAAAGGAAAAACCCATGGACGAAATCGCCTTGCTGATCGAACCTGAAAAGGTCGTCTTAGTCGATGTGGAAGACGAGGACGAAGAAGATGCTCTAGAAGAAACCTTCAACCATCATGGAATCACTCTATGGGTTTCCGATGCCGCAATCTTGATTGTACAACATTTACAGATCTTTGCTTTAATACTAGCGATGTCAGAACGATGGGGCTATCCTTTTGACTTCATAAAGCGAGTATATTACGTGTTCCTTATTAACTTAGACATTTGGGAGTTTGTGAAGATCAACTCTGGGGCATACACTGGCTCCACGACAAGTTATGTCAAGTCTGCAAACATTCCCTTTGGATATCAGCCATATTTCATGGCTTGGTGTGTTTTGTTCTCCGTTACATGCATAGCCTTTCTTAGTACTTTCATACACTTTAAAGTCAAAAGACCTCTGTATCTTCTTCTCCATATTGCAAGGCTAAAGAGAGTGTTTTGTGTATTTGCTCAGCTTGCTGTATACCAGTGGGGATAGTCATGGCAAGAGTATTCCACTGTCGTCGAAATGATAACAACATTTTGATTTGGAATGTTGATAACAATGTCCAATGCTGGACAATGCCACACTATGCCTATGTTGCTGCGGCAATGGTGATTGCTGTTATGGTGTTTGTTGCTTACCCCATCAACTTGATCAGGAAGACCAGAGGCCAAGTCATCTCATTTGACCCCGAGAAGCATGAAGGATACTTACAGCTTAAGGAATCAGAATACAACCAAGGATTGGATATCTTGTGGGCTGTTGGGCAATTTCACCTGTTCTCGTCTTTCAGAAGAATGTGGATTTACTACCGCCCAATTATTTTCTACCTCAAATTCTTCCTACTTTGCTTTTTTGGCGGGCTGACCTTCTACCCAACCAGCTCGTTCTACCTGAAATTGGCTCTGAATGTCAGCATCTCTGGCATTTTTGTTGTGATCGTATTTGTAATGGTATCCTCTAGTGTTGCCAAACCACCTGTCAAACGATTCAGAGCTTTTGTGTTCTGGTTTATTTGGAAGTTTGTGAAGGAGTTTATCAATTTGGTTTTTAATGTCAAACTTGATATACTTCTTCCTAAGTTCTTTCTTGTTTTGGTAGCATTTGGTACCTACACTATCGATATCGCAGGGGGAGGTATGGGTTTTTTGTTGTCACTCCTGATAATCATCATGCTGCGATCACCACCATTCAGAGTCACACCTTTCAACTTTATGATCGTCTTTTGCTTGCTTGTGAACACTGTGAATGCTTACTTTGGATGTGTAATTGAGAAGAATAAGTCCAGTGATGTTGTCAATTCACTTGTGGTTCACCCATACCCACTATATGCTCTTGTTTGTGTGAATGCTCTGTGGCTGGCTGTTGCTATAGCATGGGTAATTTATCTATTGCTGCGCTACTTTCAAGTCATTGGTAAGAAGAGACCATTATGGCCAACGCTTTCAAGGGATGGCAAAAGTGATATGGAAGCAGAGACCAAGAAGTACATGAGAGCTGTTCTCAGAGGTCGTCATATTTTGGAGAAGGCTTTATCGAGCCCACCGATCTTTGCACCGGTACACGAAATAGAGAGACAAATTCACGTCATAAATGCCTACTGTAGAGAGGCCGAATACCTTGAGGACCCAACTTTTGAATCCTTGTGGGACTTGCTAGATGAACTGATTGAAGCACACAGAGCATTATCGCCTTTATCCATGTTTTCTCAGTCAGTCAAGAAATCTGTAAGAGAAACTGCCAAGGAATTCATGAAGTTGATGCCTCAAATGCGCAAACGGCTGGACCAGCGTGAACATGACTTCATTCTCATGAACCCTGTTAAGAAGCGGATGTTGTTGAAAATGTATGTATTGGGTGCCTTTGTAAATGGCAGATGTGACAAGATTCGCTACGAGGTTGAGAAGAAACTACACAAGAGCCTTGAGAAGGCAGCAAGACCTCCATCATCAATCTTCAGCAGTGGCGATTCATTTGACTGGGATAGTATCTATGGTACCAAGGATCAATATAACACGTCTGATATGTATGGTACTACCTCCAGTTCAGGCAGTAGACCAGGAACATCCTCGACATCAAGAGCTGACAGTGTAGACAAGCTTCTTGACGAAGTGGATAGCTGGGAACAAGTGCAGAAAGGAGACAAACAGAAAGATGCTGCCAGAGGACAATCTTTGGGTTCACTGCGTTCTGTTCAAGAAGCTTCTCCCACGGGTAAGTTTGAATCGTTCTCTGTTGCTGTAAAACATCCACAACTTCAACCACATTTTTGTTTCAGTTTCAGAATCGTTCTCATCTACAACATCACTACCTGGACAAATCCATAGTTATGAATATCCTACACCAAAGAGACCAAAGTCTGCTCCACAGAAAGACAGTAATCTAAAGACTTCTAAAAGTGCACTTGTTACTCTTTAGAGAAATGACAATGAACGTTACAACACTTCTGTAAATAATGTAGATTTTAAATGTCAATCCAAGTGGAGACAATAGCTACTGTGAAAATGTAGGATGAGTTTAGTCTAAGCGATTCAAAGCAAGGACAACTTTCCCTCGTTTCTTGTACATTTTTGTAGACATAAATAAATACATAGTAATTTGCCTTTCCAATATGTTGCACAGAACACATGTAACTACGCTACATGAGGGATTATGTGAATGTTCTAGAGACTTTATTATGGGTAGTGATATGTATCAAATATTGTGATAAGTGGGTTTGGTACACAACAGTTACTGGAATATTTTCCTAGGTTATATAACAAGAACAAGGTAAAAAGGTTAAGTCATAATGGGACCAAGTGCCATGTGACTAGGAATTCAATACTGAGCTACTCTCCCTTAGTCTCCTCGCAGCCGATTTTAGTCTCGTTCCACTCCCAGGGGGGGTACTCAGGGGTATCAGTGACGGGGAGGTGCGAATGAGGCCAAACTTTTTAACCCCAAAAAAAAATTTCTCCGCATTAAACCAAGAACGGTAATATATCATTTTTATCAACCCCTAAAAAAGTCATTGTCAAAATCTTTATATCAAAAAGAGTCCACCAGAAAATTGCTAACCCCAAAAAAGTCCCAAGCCACGAATTTCAAACCCCAAAAAGGTCTTCGCACCTCCCCGTCACTGATACCCCTGAGTACCCCCCCTGGGGTTCCACTCCCCTGCGGTCCTTTCTGCTTCCCCTCCCCCTGGACTGGATGCTAGTCCATTGCAGATTACCCTCAGAATTTAGTTAGATACCTCAGGCCCCGTTATATCTACCCTGCGAGCAGAGTCTTCTTTGCTCGCAGGGTACGTCATATCCACCGGATAAGTCTTATCCAATGGATAAAATTGATGCAGTTATCCAATACATTTTATCCGTTGGATAGGACTTTTCTGGTGGGTAGCTCTAACCACCTTTCGTGCAACTGGGACCTAGATGCATCTAGCTAGATGGGAGTGAGGCAATGTGAACGTGAAGTGTCTAGTTTGTCCAAGGACACAATGTGATCACCCAAGCCAGGGCTTGAACCCAGGCCTGTTGACCCAGAGTCTGATGCACTAATGCTATATCACACATGAAACATAAGAGGATCCATCAAACAGTTCCATATATATAAGGTTCTGTGTAACTCTGAAAAGACAAATATGTCCAGTATAGCAGTAAGAAAACAGGCTGCTTTCTATTGTACTGACACTAGTTTTGTTGCAATATGAATATTGAAGTTGCATTCACAATCACAGAGAATGAATACAATCAGTTACCTAAAGGCCCAGACACACGATGCAACTTTTCTTGCAATGTTGCGCGCAACAAGAGTTTTTGGGGGGGTCACACGATGCAACGTTGCACGCAACGGTTGCAGAAGTGAACTCGATCCTACTTCTGCAACTGTTGTGCACACCGTTGCAAGAAAAGTTGCATCGTGAGTCCGAGCTTTAACTTTTGCTAACCTTTGCGGCAAGGCAGCTGTTTTCTCTGCCTCTGGGTACATCTACCTCACACACCTAGCGCTAGTAAAGCTATAAATGATACAGAAATCTAATGGATATATATTAAAACAAGTTATTCTTTTAAGAAAATTATGGCTGTCTCAAGTAATAATTGAAGTTTGACAAAATAATCATAATAGATAATGTTAACAAGCATTGACTATCCAAGAAAAACCTTTTGAAAAAAACTACACAATACCGGATCAAAATTATGAAGTTCGTTTTGTGGGTTAAAACTTATTTTTGACAGATATTTTGCAACTCTTTCGATGGATTGTTAAAATATTTGAGTTAAACAACTGAAGGAAATAAAATTTAGCGAAAATTTTAGTAATTTTCAACTCAAAATGGGGTTTGAAATAGAGCTATAAGATTTGTTTGCAAAAAGCGCGAGCTTGAAGTGAAATCGGATCACAACTCCGACGACTGCTGCGCCATGATTGGTGGATAGATCAAAATCCTTCACTCTGATTGGCTTACGCACGATTTTACGCGACCAATCAAAGAAAAGTACAAGGTAATTTACATGTTATCCAAATATACTTGTTCCTTTTAGGTAAGTTTGTCTGATATAAATACTGTCTGTAAGCGGCATCGTTGAACTCATCTGAACTGAAGTTGTTACTGAAACAAGTACAAATCGAATACAAATCATGTCTGGAAGAGGTAAAGGAGGAAAAGGTCTAGGAAAAGGAGGCGCCAAGCGTCATCGAAAGATCCTTCGTGACAACATCCAAGGAATCACCAAGCCCGCCATCCGTCGTCTTGCTCGCCGTGGTGGAGTCAAGCGAATCTCTGGTCTGATCTACGAAGAGACCCGTGGCGTCCTCAAAGTATTCCTTGAGAACGTGATCCGTGATGCTGTCACCTACACCGAGCATGCCAAGCGCAAGACAGTTACCGCCATGGATGTTGTCTATGCATTGAAACGCCAAGGACGTACTCTGTACGGATTTGGTGGATAAATCAACTCGGACCACTGAACAACGGCTTCTTTCGAAGCCACCCACATTTTCAAAAGTCAATGATCAATGCTTTTACACAGTCATCAAACTGAATACTCTTTACATACCTACATACATTTTACTGGACGCTCCCCATCGGGCTTATAATAATCGGGCCAATAATAGGTTCGGCTTTCCCCACATTTAGCGCATGCAACCACAGGCAGCCCAAGCAGGGCATTTGTGGAGTGAAAAATATCGTAAAATTGGTTTGTAATAAACTTGACTAACCTTTGTCTGTAGTTGTTTTTGATATTATGTAGATCCTTTCTAGCTGGTTTTTAGTTTTTAGTGGGGAGAAAAATCTAAAACAACCCTTAAAACGGCTAAAAACCAGCTAGAAAGGATCTACATAATATCAAAAACAACTACAGACAAAGGTTAGTCAAGTTTATTACAAACCAATTTTACGATATTTTTCACTCCACAAATGCCCTGCTTGGGCTGCCTGTGGTGCAACGTGGTTGAATCGAACTCGAGAGTCTTGCGCTTTTCTTTTCTTACAAATGTAAAAAGATACAGTGAGAAATACGTTTTGTGTAATTGAAAGTTTATTGTGTTACAAAACCATTAATTAGGTAAATTTATGTGAACAGTACGAGTTTATGAGGGGCAAACTTTCTGGGTACTCCCCGTGTTAGCACCATGTTTCACGTCCAAACTTTATGCATGTCATAGAACTCGTAATCATTATGCTACTAACTTGGTCAGATGGCAAATATGTTGTTGTCTATAAATAATCTATCAGTCACCCAAAATCGATGGACTGCAAAACACTACACCAACATTACAACTCTTGCATGGAGCTTTACTTTGGCCTAAGATACTTGCCATGTAGTTTTTGGCCTTCAAAATGATTACTTTTGTAGAAAGAGGATTAGGAAAAGAAGGGAGTCACTGCAATGAATGTAGCCATTGATACAACTGGAACCTGAAAAGCAACTTCGGAAGTAGTGATTGTTAGTGAAAGTACATAACCAACCATATGCAGGCATGATGAACTTGTGTCTTTGTGCAGTCCAGGCCCCGGTTGCACTAGCCTGTGGAGCCAGTTCTGGGGGAGGGGAGAGATGGCTACACAGGCTACGGTTGCACGAAAGGTGAATAACGCTATCCACCGAATAAGTCCTATCCAACGGATAAAATTGATTGGATAACTGCATCAGTTTTATCCGTTGGATAGCACTATTCATCTTTCATGTAACCGGGGCCAGGGGGGATACGTTGGGGAATATACATGCAAGGGGGGGGATTGAACCCCATGGATATGGATATGATGTAACTTTGTTTCAGAACTGGGCAGGGGGACTAAGAGAAACTATGATTTTACCATTCATTAATAATGCCATAAAGAGTTAATGTACAAGATCTTGTGGTGGGCAGTTTTTGCCATTCCATTCCCCCAACTTACTTGACCTTCCACAGTCAACATTATCTGTTGTTCCTCTCTCTTGATCCAGAGCGCCTCCTGAAAGACAAAACAATCCATCAGCATCCGGCTACTGTTGGCTCAAAGAGTGGTGGTGCTAATCAATGGACAAATCCTTGTACAGTCAATGAAATGATGTCTTATCAAATGCATTTATCCAGGATACACACACATGTATACTTTATTTCATGTGGCAAATAGAGTACCGATGTGTGACATCACTAAAACAATAATTTTTGCTTTATCAACTTTCGATTCCCGATTTTGAAAGAACATCAATAAAGAAGCTTACATGCCAAATTTGAGAGCAATTGGTTAAATAGCGGCTGAGATATGGCCAGTTGAATATATAATTTCCCCACACAAATCACTAATTTCGATAACTTTATGATCCAGGCCGAAATTACAGTGATTTGTGTGCGGAAATTATATATTCAACTGGTCATATCTCAGCCGCTATTTAACCAATTGCTCTCAAATTTGGCATGTAAGCTTCTTTATTGATGTTCTTTCGAAATCGGGGATCGAAAGTTGATAAAGCGAAATTTTTATTTTTATGACATCATCACTTCAGTACTCTATTCAGTAAGTACAAACAAACTGGTTTCCAATTTGGCCCACAACAAAAACTTTTTGCTGTGGGGCAAATTGGAAACCAGTTTGTTTGTAAGTGATGACGTCAGGATTTAGAAAAAATAACAATAACATAACAATTTTATTCAACAGACTGCGTTATCCACTAGCTCTTAAAGGTGCACTGATTTTTTTGATGTTGATTGAAACCTGCACCTCAAATGATAACTCGTTTTGGCAACATGAGATCGACATGCTATACTTTATTCCCAGCCAAATGTGTATCTAAAAGCATAAGGTTTCAACTTTTTACAATTCCAAACCTCCTGCGCTTAGGTGACCTGGACCGCGACCTTGATTTCGATCGGTTTTTGCTACCACTCCTACTCCTTGATCGAGACCGAGAAGATGAACTTGATGAAGATGATCTAGAATGTGACTTGGAACGGGAGCGCGACTTGGAATGGGAGCGGGAGCGTGAGCGACTTGATGATGAAGATGAGCTGCTGTGTCTTTTTCGTCTTTTCTTGGACTTTGGTGACAGTGACCTAGACCTTGAGGAAGAACTTGATCTGGACCTAGTGCTGCAATAGGGAATTGGTATGACTGTCATATTCATCAAGACTCAAAACTTAGAACAATCCACATTGGAATCTACCCTAATGACAGTCTGCCTATGTTCTGTAAATTTCCTGAAATTATTTTCAATAAAGTTTACCTACAGCTATAGATCGCAAAGAGTAGTAGAGTCCACGAAAGGTCACATAATGTAAAATGTTATTATTACCACTGTCTTCATTGTTACGTGACCAGTTGAGACGAAAGTCACATCTAGTAGTTTGCACTAGAGCTCCAGACATCAAAGAAGCCTCCTTCGGCACATTTGATGTTTTTGATTGACAGAAGACTATATATTAGAAGACAGAAGACTATTGCCAATTACTAGTAACTTTTGGTCACGTAGTAATGAAATCAGTGGTAAAGCTTCAAATCAAATTGGAAATAAAGTATAAAGACTTGAGACATCGTCTTGGAACATTCCAGATTGCTGACAATCTATTGGGCAGAGGGAGTTTTTACCGGCCCTTTTTCTTGGGAGTGTCGTTGCTTTCTGCATCTGAATCATCCAGGGCATACTTAGAGAGGTCAACATCTTCATCATCATCCTATGAAAATGAGCAATAAATATTCATTATTGTAAAATACATTTAGAAATCTCTGTGATCTGATTATTCTGATTCACATTCAGGGGGTTTGGGAAAAGTCTCGAGCTCTGCGTAAAACCGAGTCACACATCAGCCCTTGACTTCTCCCAAACTCCCTCTCATGTTTGCATCAGGCTAAGCAAACACGGAAAATGTTATATATTTCTCAAATGACAACCATGGTATAATATACATTTCCAGAAGGTCCTGACAATCAATAGGGTAAAGACAAGTAACATATGAAACAAGATAGTTACCTCTTCATCTTCTAAGTCATATTTTGAAAGATCACCTTCATCATCATCATCCTCTTCTTCTTCGTTGTTCTGAACAAGTACTGCTGGCCTTTCTTCTTTCTACAGAGCAAGTAAATTTCTTAATTTTCTCAAGTTAGAGTACAAACCCTATGCCCGTGAAATAGTACTATTAATGAGGGTTTATCATGTAATTTCAAAACTCATAGGACAAAAAATGATTATCATAGCTGGAAAGAGCTCGTTGAAATTAGTAAACATGTGAAGTTTGGAAAAGATTGCTTCACAAATTGCGAAGATATGAATTTTCAAAAATCGACATTTTATATGAAAACCTTTGGAAATTACGCTTGGAGGCAACTCTTGCCTCCAACAAAGGTTTTCATTCAAAATTTCGATTTTTGAAAATTCATATCTTCGCAATTTGTGAAGCGATCTTTTCCAAACTTCACATTTTTACTCATTTCAACGAGCTCTTTCCAGCTATGATAATCATTTTTTTGCCCTATGAGTTTTGAAATTACATGATAAACCCTCATTACTAATTAATAGTGTTATCTCCATTGTTTTCTATTGTTTCATCAGTGCTATTTAGTACTAATTAGTTAGTACTGTTTCACGGATATATGGTTTGCACTCTACAAGAATTCCACAATAAATTATTAACAGAAATTACCATGCATGGGAATTACCTTTTCCATACTTTGCGAAAAACTGTTTTTCTTCTTTTTACGTCCAAACTAAAGTAGTAAACAAAAGGTCACATTAAACAAAGCAAGGCCCAAAAAGTCTTAGAAGAGAAACAGCTCAGTGCAAATTAAAGTAGGCTACATTCTGTATAAGGTAATGTTACATACATCATCAAACTCATCATCATCAGAAGGGACTTTTTCTTTATACTCAACGGTTCCTCTTTCATTATATCCACCACCATGACCTTCAATCAATCACAGTCATTAATAATGCATAGACTTTACTTTTGATTTTCTCGGCAAATACATATAATATTATTGTAATAGTAACTAATAGTGTATATGGATAACAAATAATTTGATCCATCAAAATTATATTTATTTAAACACATACAGCATAATACTCACCAGTTCTTGCTTCCACCTTAGAAAACTTTAGATTATTACACATATTGCACTGATTTCGACGTGCCCAGTTCACATTTCCACACCTGAATAAACAAATTATCACACTTCTAATTATATATGGTTTGATCGACAGAGGTACTAGAGCTTATTTTTTTTCAATGTCAGAAAATCGCAAAGTTGTGCAATATCCGGTCACATGCTATCGAGATGCCATCTTGTATTTTAGACAAAGCGAGGAAGGCTTCGGCGATTCATGGAGTTAGCGAAATATTGCACTTTTTACTCGTCGGAGTGTTAAGTTGAGTGTTGTAGACGAGAAGATCTACAAATTTGAGATCGCCACTCTTTCGATCGTGTCTTACGAAGTCGAAGAAGATGGCTATTTCAGTTGCCGGACTCGCCACACGATCGCCCCGAAATATGGCTCGTACATCCACAGGCAGCCCAAGCAGGGCATTTGTGGAGTGTACGAACGTACAGCTGAATGTATGGGGCGAAAATATCGTAAAATTGGTTTGTAATAAACTTGACTAACCTTTGTCTGTAGTTGTTTTTGATATTATGTAGATCCTTTCTAGCTGGTTTTTAGCCGTTTTAAGGGTTGTTTTAGATTTTTCTCCCCACCTAGTAGTAAGAGAGGAGGGGAGAAAAATCTAGCTGGTGCATTTTTCTCTCCACTAGGTGGGGAGAAAAATCTAAAACAACCCTTAAAACGGCTAAAAACCAGCTAAAAAGGATCTACATAATATCAAAAACAACTACAGACAAAGGTTAGTCAAGTTTATTACAAACCAATTTTACGATATTTTCGCCCCATACATTCAGCTGTACGTTTGTACACTCCACAAATGCCCTGCTTGGGCTGCCTGTGGTACATCAAGGTCGATTTAAAATCAAAATCAAATATTCGCGAAATGAAACAGAGATACATGGAAGCCTTGAAAGCCTTTATCAGTTGTACGAACTTGAAGTTAAACTGAAGCATTACAAACCTAGCATGGCGGCTGGGTAACTGATCCGATCCAGAACGGCAAAAGTTACAATGTAGTTGAATTCAGAAAGCAATCCGGGAAGCAATGAGTCTTCCGGAGAGACTGACGAACTGACAATCAGTCAAGATTTATATGGTGAATATACAGTATGAGCAAGTATGCTATTTATATCTATAAACTTGAAGATGAATTGGACTTGAATTCCTTGCATTATTGCATTTGCGTATCGATTGCCATTTAATTTCATTATTTAAACATTTAACTATATTTATTGCCGTGCTACGTCTTTGAGCTGTTCAGACTGTTCAGGCGAAAACAACCGTGCCCGAAACCCACTATTAAAATACGCCTCAAACCTTCAAATAGCTATCAATCTTTATTTCTAGCAAGTATTTGAAGAACGAGGTAGAAAAGGGAAGCTTTCAAGCGAAAATCAAACTCGAATACAAACATCGAAATCCACACTTCCACAGGGATCCCAATTCTTGAAGCATTCAGTACATGCAGCTCGTTCCCAACAGGGCACGAGTGTACATTGCCCATAGCAATGTCTAGTTTAAATTTAACACAACAAACAAAGATGTTTACTTTGAGCAAATCCAGTCTTCTTCACTGAACAGTCCACCACTCTTTGATGCACCTTGCCTCCCAACCTTCATACCACTGAGTTTGATGGTATCAACTTTTGCTTTAACTGAAACAGACATGTAGAATAAATATCAGACGATCGAGTCCACAAAATATTCATTGTTCCATTGAGTTCTACCATCAGAGCTAACTGGGAAATCCCTATGAAACTAGTACTGTGACCTATCAGAACGAGCCATGTCATAATTATGATACAGGGGTATAGTACTAGGCAGTTGGGAAAGCCCCAAACATTCAACAACAACAACAAAGGTCGAACAAATTACAGGAAAGTAACACAAACCATGACAATACTTGCACATTACTACTAAATAATAATCTTGAGCTACTTTAAAATAATTTACGTGGAAATGCTTTGAAAATTGAAGCTTATACTCAAAAATATCATATTAGTTCAAGTTTTCAATAAAAAAGGATAAAGTTTGCTATTATAAAAAAAATTAAATCATGTGATCCTTGAAACACAAATTCAGTAAAATTTAAAACTGAAATAAAAGTACCATGGCATGGATACCTGTCTATACCCATGGATCTTTTTACGATCCATGGTCTACCACAACATTAAGGCCAGTTGTACACAGGGGATTTGCAATTTCAGTGGCAATTTCAATGGCGATTCGATGGCGATTGCACTGCAACTCCAAATCGCGTGTGTAAATAGCCGGTGATTTCATGGTGAAATCGCCACCAAGTTGCCACTGCTTCAACACTGGTGCAATTTGGCTGCGATTTTTTTAGCAATTTTACCAAAACGTTACCTAAGTAGTACCCCCAGGGAACATTTTCCCGCAGAGAAAAGCTCAGTTTTCAATTTGTAAAACAAATCGCCATCAAATCGCCGTTGGAATTGCACCAAAAATCGCCCATGTAAATGGGCCTTTAGAGTCCAAACAATATATCCGTGAAGATGTAAATGTGAAACAGTACTAACTAATTAGTACTAAATAGCACTGATGAAACAATAGAGATAACACTATTTAGTACTATTTAGTAATAGTGCTATTTCACGGTTATATTGTTTGCACTCTGATATACATACTGAAACTGTACTGTTAAGTGTAAAAATAGATACTTACAAATAAGCTTATGTAAGCTTAACTTACTTTTGTTTTCAGCAATTAAGCTTAATGCAAAATTACAAGCTTACATGTAACACTTCACAACATTCAGCAGAACATTCAGCACGAACATGAACACTTAGCTACACTACAATATTACAGTTGTAGCAACTAAAGTCAACACTTTGAGAAGTATTAAATACAGAAACACTTTAAAGATCAACACAGTTGTACAGTGTGCATGTTGTGTACCTTTGCCTTTGCCTTTGCCACATCGATTACACGATGTTCGTCTTGCAAAATTCACATTGGCGCAGCTAAAAACGACAAAATAGAATTTCACTTGCAAGTAGGAATGAAGCAAACGATTGAATTGCGCTTACTTTTCGTCTCCACACACCCAATCTCCATCAGAAACCTTGAGTCTTGAACTAGAAGACATGATCAAACTTTGATCGTTAGTTGCACTGTGAGCCCTTGTGGAATGATGGGTATTTTGGTGGGAACTGACGAGCACAACATGCCTCTCCCTCCCCTCCCCCCATGTCTAGCTTGTCTAGCTCCTGATTATGGACTTCTGCACGCTCTACGTTTTCCCTTTTTTCCATTTTCCTAGTATTCGTAGTCTTCGTACCCAGATGTGTTGAGATTCTTGTTACATCTCGATGCATATTCTTCATTTTTTATGAACTGTGCTTCCTGTATTTTCTTGGGCTTCCTGTGTACGTCGGGAGGGAAAAAAATTGATCCGTTCAGTAGTCAAGAAAAAACAATGGACCCGTAGCTTCCACCTTGTCTTTTCCTTTTTATTTATTTTTTCACTTCAAAGAATTTATACAAATCACTCACCGTGAGAAGGGAGAATATAGAAAAGGGAGAAAAAGGGAGAAATTCTTTCAAAATTAGTGCCCAGTCTTCTGAGAGTCGGGGCGTTTTCAAAATGGCGGACACAGGAGAACATTGCGATGGACCAACAACAGACCCGAATTACTTCAGCCAGCTCTCTTACTTTACGATATACTTTACACAGTGTATAGAGATTTTAGAGTACTACACTAAGGTATGCTCTCCATCCACGAATACGGTCTTCTTTGTGAATAGACGATTTGTTTATGTACCAATTCATGCGTCTGAGTTGAACATGATAAGTTACTTCAGTTTATTGTTTTGTACGAGTTTAAATAGCTGGTAGGAGTTCAATGAAACAAAGAAGTGCATGCTTTTGTGATGTTGAAAACAAAACGAAACGATGTAGACATCGTAAATAGCATTATTTCATTGTCAGCTGTTTTGTAACAATTAAGCCCGGCCATACCAATCGATAATTCCGATAATCGATAATCAATAACAATCGATAATAATCGATACCAATCAATCGATTAATATTGGAAATCGATGAAAATCGATCACGTAAAATTGTGTGAGTATCGATTTTCATCGATTATCATCGATTTCTATCGATTTTCAACCATGCTCAGAAATCCTTCAGACATGGTAAAGATTTGTTGATAGTGCGGTAGATGAACTGACGCTCTGTTGTTCGCTACAGTTGGTGATTGTGCTTCACCAAATTATTTAGATCACGTAACATACATGTATTCGCCGTGGTGAATTTTTGGAATCGATGATATATTTGATATGAAACGATAATAATCGATATAATCAAGGACACTTGGGTTGTGAGTATCGATTATCATCGATTACCATTATTAATCAATACTAATCAAATGATTATTATTGATTAATATTGATGAATTCGATTACTTTCCGAAGATTGATTTTTATCGATTGGTATGGCAGGGATTTAAGCTTAAGGTATCAGGGTACCCCAAAAATCTTTCAAACCACCGGTTTTGATTTTTTTTGACAATCAAATCAAATTGAATATTATCTATCATCTCCAAAAAACAGAATCTAAAAATATTTTTTCCCTAAAAGGTTAGAATCAAAAAACGAATTTTGATTTCATTTGATGCAAAAAGATGTTGACAAGCAAGCTGTCAACAGCACTCACGCAACAGACTTCCCACAAAGATTCAGATGCGAAGAAAGTATCCAAAAATCGTAACTGCTCATTCAAAACATCCTTGAATAACGATGCCAAACCACTCACGGTCAAAGTGCTCGTATTTCCCGCCAGCAGTAACTTTGTTTTCCTGCCTCGTTGTATTACGTCGTAAGGCGATCTTCTTTTGACTGCCATTCATATGTCATCAGGTATTGGATCACATATTTGTGGTGGATTATCGCCGCTTGTGTAAACAAAGGCGCCACTTGACTTGAAAAACATTTTGGGCTTTTTCTCAAAGAGCAAATTGACGAAACTACAGTGTTATTTTGAGCTCCTAAACAAACGAGTTTTATTCGATTCAACACTTCATCTCTGATTATCATTCTTCAAAACCGTGTCTCCGATTTTTGATATTTTAATGATTTCATGAGTTATTAACTGATTAGTAAAGAACAATGTATTTTTAGCGTACCGAAAGTTTTGTGGCAGATATTAAGGGAACGGGGAAACGTATCGATAAACGGAGACACGGTTTTGATAATTGATATCTCTAGAGTGCATAAAGATAATGATCTTGAATTTCCGATGAAATGCGGTTGTCTGGGACCTCGCCGTATAACGCTACATGAAAATGCGTTGATCTTGATTTATATCTAAAACGCGTATGTACTTTTTGTTAATAGACCATTAGTTGGAATCTCCATTTATTTAGCTTTCAGAAAATGTATACTTTATTGGGGTTTAAATGGACGGATTCTGGGTTAAAGCGACTTGAATGCATACCGGTCGGTAGGGGTACCCTGATACCTTAATAAGCTTACATAAGCTTACTTAACTATATAAACAATTAAACATGTACACATAGCTAAAGTCCATGAATCTCCAATCAAAAACAAATGCAGTGTCTTTCGTAGTATGATCTTCATACAGCTCATAGTTTATACACAAGTCTTCTGGAGATCAGGTCATCGATGTTGTCTTAATTAAATCCTCTTTGTGATAGGTTCCATTTTATCATGTCTTATTTGAGATAATCCTTGTGTTATGGATCTTGTGGTTACTGGTAACAAAAAGTTATAGATTTAGGGAGCAATCACTGGAACTTACTAAAAAGGTTAGAAAACATAATGTATTTTAACCATTCAGAATTCTAGTTTGTCGTTGTAAGATGTTTCCCATTTCTGTAGGAAGAAGAAGAGTTAATTGATGAGTGGCAGCCAGAGCCCCTTGTCCCAGAACAGCCAGAGTATTCTCCTGATGTCCTAGAATCTAAAGTTGTAAGTGGGTAGGTAGATTATTGTCTCATTTAATACATGAATGGATAGATGAATGAATGGATGGATGGATGGATGAATGAATGGACAGATGGATGGATGAATGGATAGATGAATGGATGGACAGATGGATGCATGCATGCATGAATGAATTGATGGATGGATGGACAAATGGATAGATGGATGAATGAATGAATGAATGAATGGATGGACAGATGGATGAATGAATGGACAGATGGATGGATGGATGGATGGACAAATGGACAGATAGATGAATGGATGGATGAATGAATGAATGGACAGAAAAATGGATGGATGAATGAATGGACAGATGAATGGATGGATGAATGAATGGACAGATGAATGAATGGATGGATGGATGGATGGATGAATGAATGGATGGACAGATGGATGGATGAATGAATGAATGGACAGATGAATGGATGGACAGATGGATGCATGCATGCATGAATGAATTGATGGATGGATGGACAAATGGATAGATGGATGAATAAATGAATGAATGGATGGACAGATGGATGAATGAATGGACAGATAGATGGATGAATGAATGAATGAATGAATGAATGGACAGATGGACAGATAGATGGATGGATGGATGAATGGACAGATAGATGGATGGATGGATGAATGGACAGATAGATGGATGGATGGATGGATGGACAGATAGATGGATGGATGGATGGATGGACAGATAGATGGATGAATGGACAGATGGATGGATGGATGGATGAATGGACAGATAGATGGATGGATGGATGGATGGATGGATGAATGGACAGATAAATGGACAGATGGATAAATGGACAGATAGATGAATGAATGAATGAATGGATGGACAGATGGATGCATGCATGCATGAATGGATGGACAAATGGACAGATAGATGAATGAATGGATGGATGAATGAATGAATGGACAGAGAAATGGATGGATGAATGAATGGACAGATGAATGAATGGGCAGATGGATGGATGATTCAGTGAATGAATGAATTGAACCATTATCTTAACTGGATATTTCAGCAAGCCAGGCCACAAACTGACTATTGATGGTAAAGACTGTCTCAACCTGGCGACATTCAATTTCTTGGGGTTTGTTGGAAATGAACAAATAGAGGTATTTGAATCCTGGTTTATTGTTTATTTGCATGAGAACACTTCATTCTTTTACATTGATCATTCTTTTACATATTACATTATTGTGTTAGCATGCAGCCATTCAGACGCTACACAAGTATGGTGTTGGGTCTTGTGGTCCTAGAGGATTCTATGGAACCATAGGTCAGTGTTGAATGTTTGTATAATAAATCAATTGAAATGATGATGATATACATGAAGACTGCAAAACTCTACAAAGAAGAGTTGAAGTTTACCGCCGATTCTGATGAAACGCGACCACCTAGACTTTGAGGATTGAGTTTGTAACATTGCTTTAGGCGGAATTACGGAATGTAGATTAAGCTCTAACGTGCTAGATTAACTTTCATATTGGTTTGGTCTGGTTGGAAATGGCTAATAAACGATACAATTGCTTGATTTCATTAGACGTTATTTCCGGTCTCGTGAGGAATTTTCATCAGCTGAATTGCACCTTTTCAATAGAATACTCTCTGCTTGGTAGCACATGGAGGGCAGTGTTTGCCCGTCATTTGAAGCAAATAATGAGATTCAAGGAGTTTTAACAGCTGATTGAAAGCCAGCAATTGAATTATTGAGCGAAAAATATTCATACTTCGATGATTCACATGTGATTGACGTCCACCTAATGCAAAACTACAAACCATCAAATCAACGTCTAGGTGGTCGCGTTTCATCGGAATCGGCAAGTAAGCCACAAGCAAGAGTACAAGGCAAAATGAAAAAGACATACACAACTCTTCTTGGAGTTTGTTTTGCAGTCTAATGATGGTTATGGTGATGACTTAACATGCTAATCAAACAAACCAGGCTACATAGTGGTTGCCATGGATACCCAATTTGTGGTTGTCATGGATACATAATTCATGGTTATCATATGGATACATATTTCGTGGTTGTCATGGATACCCAATTTGTGGTTGTCATGGATACATAATTCATGGTTATCATGGATTTTCATGGATACATATTTCGTGGTTGTCATGGATACATAATTCGTGGTTGTCGTGGATACATAATTCGTGGTTGTCGTGGATACATAATTCGTGGTTGTCGTGGATACATAGAGTCGTTTTCGTATCAGTGGGAAACCTACGGCACGGAGTTACGGTCACGGTACGGAATCGAAGACATTGTATTCAACCAATCACAGCGCGCAAAATCATCGCTCAACCAATCAGAATGCTTGGATACGGCATGATGATGGCGCGATACGGTCACGCTACGGCACGAACCGTACCGTAGCTACTTCCCACTCATACGAAAACTACTCTAATTCGTGGTTGTCGTGGATACATAATTCGTGGTTGTCGTGGATACATAATTCGTGGTTGTCGTGGATACATAATTCGTGGTTGTCGTGGTTGTCGTGGATACATAATTCGTGGTTGTCGTGGATACATAATTCGTGGTTGTCGTGGATACATAATTCGTGGTTGTCGTGGATACATAATTCGTGGTTGTCGTGGATACATAATTCGTGGTTGTCGTGGATACATAATTGGTTGTCGTGGATACATAATTCGTGGTTGTCGTGGATACATAATTCGTGGTTGTCGTGGATACATAATTTGTGGTTGTCGTGGATACATAATTCGTGGTAGTCGTGGATACATAATTCGTGGTTGTCGTGGATACATAATTCGTGGTTGTCGTGGATACATAATTCGTGGTTGTCATGGGCACATGATTTGTGGTTGTCATGGGTACATGATTTGTGGTTGTCATGGATATTCATGGATACATAATTCATGGTTGTCATTGGATACATTTTTATGTCAACACAATTATATGGGTCCATACAAGAACAGTATGAATGACTTGTGATCAAGATCTAAAACTTCTACAGAGCCTACAGGAGAATTGAGCTTTTGATCAAAGTCACTTACCATTACACTGTTCTTAGATCGTCTCATTATCTTTCTTTGCAGATGTACATTTACATTTGGAGGATAAGCTGGCACAGTTTATGCACACAGAAGAGGCCATACTGTATTCTTATGGGTTTTCAACAGTTGCTAGTGCTGTACCAGCTTACTCTAAGAGAGGTGATGTCATATTCTGGTAAGGCTTCTTATATAATCTAATAATGTTATTCTTCATTCAATGACAAATCCATTTTAGTAATTTCAGATCACTAAATAGAATTATCAATGAATATGATAAAAGTATGTAGCTTACTGAACTATTCCATGTATTTCATGCAGTGACAAGGGAGTCTGTTTTGCCATTCAAAAGGGAGTAGAAGCATCAAGGAGTCGAGTGATGTGGTTTGAACACAATGACATGGATGATCTTGAAAAGTTGCTAAAAGAACAACAAGAAAAAGATCGTAAAGTAAGTAGTTGCAGACAGCCTTCATACATCACTGGATAGCTCCATGGTAACTGTAAAGTAAGTACTGTACACAGCCTTCATACATCACTGGATAGCTCCATGGTAACTGTAAAGTAAATACTGTACACAGCCTTCATACACCACTGGATAGCTCCATGGTAACTGTAAAGTAAGTACTGTACATGCAGCTTCATACACCACTGGATAGCTCCATGGTAACTGTAAAGTAAGTACTGTACACAGCCTTCATACATCACTGGATAGCTCCATGGTAACTGTAAAGTAAATACTGTACACAGCCTTCATACACCACTGGATAGCTCCATGGTAACTGTAAAGTAAGTACTGTACATGCAGCCTTCATACACCACTGGATAGCTCCATGGTAACTGTAAAGTAAGTACTGTACACAGCCTTCATACACCACTGGATAGCTCCATGGTAACTGTAAAGTAAGTACTGTACACAGCCTTCATACACCACTGGATAGCTCCATGGTAACTGTAAAGTAAGTACTGTACATGCAGCCTTCATACACCACTGGATAGCTCCATGGTAACTGTAAAGTAAGTACTGTACATGCAGCCTTCATACACCACTGGATAGCTCCATGGTAACTGTAAAGTAAGTACTGTACATGCAGCCTTCATACACCACTGGATAGCTCCATGGTAACTGTAAAGTAAGTATATACTGTACACAGCCTTCATACGCCACTGGATAGCTCCATTGTAATTGTGAGGTGTATTTTATCTTCAGATTCCAAAGAAAGCTAAAGTCACCAGAAGATTCCTTGTTGTTGAGAGTCTCTACATAAACCATGGCACCATTGCTCCTCTGCCAAAACTGGTAGACATTTGTCTGTTTGTCTGTTTGTCTCTGTGTGTGTTTGTTTATTTTGTTTGTATGTTTGCTTGTTTGATTGCTTGCTTGTTTGTTTTCCAATTGATTTATTCTACATTGCTTTGTCGATAACTTCATGTTTATAAATTTACATTTTGTAGGTTGAGCTCAAAAAAAAGTACAAAGTTCGATTATTCGTTGATGAGAGCTGTTCATTTGGAGTTCTTGGCAGCACGGGCAGAGGAATAACCGAACATTTTAACATTCCTGTGAGTTTCTAGCTTGATGCCCTTGTGAATAGTAAAACAAGAAATAAGTGTGTAAGTCTTTGTTGTTTAAGGTAACTGACATTGACTTGATAAGCGTTTCCATGGAGAACTCCTTAGCAACCATTGGTGGCTTTTGCTGTGGAACATCATTTGTGGTGGACCATCAGGTATAGTGAAATAAGAACCTAACAAAATTTCAAGATCTTTGTTCAGTCCCACAATAGCAGTGGTGATTTTTATGTGAAAGATCCTAGTATTCTGCTCTCGATGATCAGCACGCGTGTATAAGGTCTATACCATGGGAACATCAATTCTGAAATGTTGAATAAAGCAAACAGCTTCCTTAATAGCAGTGTTACAGTGTAGTAAGAATGTTACAGCAAAAGACAGACTATTTTAACCTGTAAATTTTGCTGTGTTCATTGACTTACAGCGTTTGTCTGGTGCTGGCTAACCAATGCTTGCAACAGCAGCTATTGGTGCCTTGGATATCATTGAACACAATACAGGTATGTAGCTCATGTCTGTCTGTCTGTCTGTCTGTCTGTCTGTCTTCCGCCAATGCTTGCAACAGCAGCTATTGGTAGAACACAATACAGAAGCTCATGTCTGTCTGTCTGTCTGTCTGTCTGTCTTTCCATCAATGCAAAAGCACAGGTGCCTTGGATATCATTGAATACAATACAGGTATGTAGCTCATGTACATCTTCTGTCTGTCTGTCTGTCTGTCATTCCACTTTGCAACAGCAGTTTGGTCCTTGGTATCATGGAACACAATACAGGTATGTAGCTCATGTCTGTCTGTCTGTCTTCTGTCTGTCCGCCAATGCTTGCAACAGCAGCTATTGGTGCCTTGGATATCATTGAACACAAATGTAGCAGGTATGTAGCTCATGTCTGTCTGTCTGTCTGTCTGTCTGTCTGTCTGTCTGTCTGTCTTCAATGCTTGCAACAGCAGCTATTGGTGCCTTGGATATCATTGAACACAATACAGGTATGTAGCTCATGTCTGTCTGTCTGTCTGTCTTCCACCAATGCTTGCAACAGCAGCTATTGGTGCCTTGGATATCATTGAACACAATACAGGTATGTAGCTCATGTCTGTCTGTCTGTCTGTCTTCCACCAATGCTTGCAACAGCAGCTATTGGTGCCTTGGATATCATTGAATACAATACAGGTATGTAGCTCATGTCTGTCTGTCTGTCTGTCTGTCTGTCTTCCACCAATGCTTGCAACAGCAGCTATTGGTGCCTTGGATATCATTGAACACAATACAGGCCAGGGGTGGATTTAGGGTGGGGCGAAGGGGGCGCATGTCCCCCTTTTGGAAATTCGAATACCTTTTTTTTTGCAAAAAAAATATATTTACATAAAATTTGGCTGAAACCAATGTCCATCTAAATGTGCCCCCCTTTGCAAAATCTCTGGATTCGCCCCTGCAGGTGTGTAGTGATTCTGTATGTCATAGAAGCTTTCCACAATCAAAATAAATTATTTCCAAATGGCCTTAAAAGTAGCAAATGTACTACGGTATAATAATTTTAGGGAATACAAAAATGTACATGACACTTGAGTTTTGACAAAAATCAGACATTTATACCGATGCTTTTATACTGTAGAAATGTGTGATGACCTTAAGAAGAAATCCATACAATTCCATGAAGAGCTTAAAGGGTAAGTGGTCTACAACACCATAACGGCTTCATGCTTGAAGTTCAACTGCAGTATTAGCATTTAGGTATATGACATGACAGCCAAATAAATGGCAGTTTGATTGGAATTAATTAAACACTACTAGCTTGAAGTCGGGCTCCTATTGAAGCTTACCACAACACAAAATAACAGCAGTACAAAATATAGAAGACATTGACTTCGTGTAGATTTCAATCTTGTGTCAGCTGTGCGATTAAAGTGATTTAAAAATCTCCTAGTCATCGACCTGGGTCATTGAATACGTGCAAGACCTTCGTTCAATCACTCGGCACTTTTCCTATATCTGAGCATTCTCGCATGCGCATTTACAACAAAGCACTTCGTTATCACTCGGCAATCTCATTCGGCAAGTTCTCGTATATCTGAGCCTGCGACGTATCTGAGCCGCTTTCATGTTTGAGGTCAAAGACGAAACAGCATTTTTAGAGTTGGGCGCCTTCCACAGGAAGCCTGACTACCAGTAATAATTAAGTTATGCACAACACACAAGTCATGTAGTCTCTACTAATAAACTTTTGTTTACTGTAGATTAAGAGGATTGGCAGTTTGTGGTGAAGAAGTGTCACCTATTATCCACCTAAGACTCACAGAACAATTTGACAGTAATGTGGTCGCAGAAGACATTCTTAAACAGATTGTAGATTTGGTAAGACTCTACGCAATAAGAACATCATTGTTATTTAGTTATTGTTAGCTCCCTTGGTCTGACAGCGCGACAGCTTTCTGGCGCAACAAGAAGAGACAAGCTCCCTTATTACCTTCTTGCTTTGTTGGTTTTAGGCTTTTGAAGAGAATATTGCTGTAACAATTGCTAGATATTTGAGAAATCAAGAAAAATTCCCACCACAACCAAGGTAAGATGGATTAACCAATATTAGTATTTACCAAATCAGTGGATAGCAATTTTGATTGGCTCCTGTAACTTGGTATATCCAGCTATTCACTGTTTTGGGACGAGATTCAAAATGGCGTCTCGTTTTGCTACAGCTACATTTTTTTATCCAACTGATTTGGTAATTACTAAAATAATAATAATAATAATAAATTATTTCTTCAATAAAAAGAGAGAGCGCATTCCACAATGCTCTTTACAAAATATTATTAATTATAATATTATTACCCCTCTGTCGGCGAGTAGTGGTGAATATTTACCTTGCCACTCGAAGACTCACGGCTCAGTAAATATCCACCACTACTCACCTCCACTTTGGGGAATTATTGTTCAATAGTACCACCATTGGCAGTGTCCATTACCATCATCATCACTATTCACTTCATATGTAATCAATTTTTCAAAATATAATATTTTGTCGTAGTTTCGTCATAGTAGCACTTTAAATTCAAAGCAGCAATGGGAAATATTGTCATCTTTACCAACATTGTGACCTCGTTGATTGTTTCTTGTAATTTCATTATTTATTATTATTACCACTGACAAGAATTAATTCCTTTCAGTATTCGTATCACCATCAATGTTCAATTAACGGAGGAAGAAATCCACAAAGCAGCTCTTACACTCAAAGAGGCAGCAGAGAAAGTCTTGAACTGAATATGAAACTTTACTGTCACTCAGGCGGTTTGTCTAGTTGCTTAGCAACAGGTGGATTGCAGTGCATCTGCATCACTTTTCCTTTCTATGCAACATGAACTTTGTGCAAATTCTAGCAGCTGCAGCAGGTCACAACCTTCCTGGAGTCATACCTGTAGTTGTACACTGTTATAAACCATGTTGAATCACACAGTTAAAGCTACCTTGTGCGCTGCAAGCACAATGTACAATATTGGTGATTGGCCTGCATGGGATTTTTCTCTTCCTAATCCTTTTCATTTTCCCTATTTCTGTAATAATAGATGTTGTGTAATCTAATATAAGAATAACATTCATTTTGCTTAGCCTCCTCCGCAGGCATCTCGTAAGGCTCGTTTTTCAAGCTGCGTTTTTCTCTATAAAAGTGTCGTTGGGAGGGATCCCATCTCTCGGCATCCCATCTCTCGGCCTCCTCCGTTGGAGTTGCATGCGGAGGAGGCTAAATTTTGCTATAGTAAATCAAATATTGTAGGTTTTGGAAACTCTAGTATTTATTTCATCTGCATAAAACATAGCTCATTTACTGCTTTCCCTGACATCCTTACACTCTTAAGCCCCAGTCAAACTGCAAGTCCATGCAAGTTTTGACTTGCATTGACATTTGACCGCTAACTTGTAGGGCACATTGATTTGCAGCAAGTTTGAACATGCTCAAATTCAAGTGCAAGTCTGTGCAAGTTGCTGCAACTTTTTCACCGTTTGACCGGCACACGCAAGTTGTTGCAAAGTCTCTTTGCAAGTCAGCTGACCAAATAAGCCAATCAGATTCACGTAAATATGTTGACAAAATGGCAGTTTGGCCAGGAACTAGTCGATGCATTCAAACTTGCATCTACCGTTTGACCGGCCGGCTTCATGCAAGTTACCGTAAGTCAAAACTTGCATGGACTTGCATTCACGTTTGACCGGGGCTTTAGCTTCAATGATTCATGATTAATTTCAACCCAACAACAAGATACGTAAGCAATCGGCAAAGACAAAAGTACTTATTACAATGTATAGACAATGTATAGACGTGTAGATAAAAACAAGTTACAGTAAAGACTGCTAATAAAAATAAATAATAATACAAATACCTCTTCAAAATCTATGTGACATAATCTAGAGTCTTCAATGATAACAGTATGTACTGAATCTTTACTGAATCTTTTTTCAAGTGAATAAAAAAATATAAAATCTGAACAAAAGTTTCGATGTCTATAAATTCCGGTTGTATTATTGAACAGCTGAGTCCTATAACAACCAGTACCACCTGCGTCACCTACCACCACCAACATGTTATTATAAACCCCAGAGACATAGCCTGGATCTTCAAATTTGTTGGTTTGGCCTGTGCTCTCCAAGGTACTTTGAAATCTGGACTTTTTAATGTACATACTCAAATGCATTAAAATAACTGTAAAGCCGCATAAAGACATTGCACTATTTAGTGCTAATTAAAGTTGGCACTGTTTCGTGGTTTTAGTGTTTGCACTCTACTGTGACATTAACCTAATACAATTAAGTCTCTGTTTAACAAGTTTAAAAAACACTGTATGTACCATTGTCATGACAACTAATACTACTAATCATCATCTTTGCTAGGTTCTGGTTAATGAAGAGTACCAGTGTGTAGATAAAGTAGGCTACCTACATGTAGCTATTACTCACCACCAGTGATACACAGTGTCAGGGTATTTCCTACCTTGCAGTGAACAACAGCTTCATTACAGTTAGATTGTTCTAACCCAGGAAACTCATTGCACTGCTAATCCACCTCAATTTCCTTCTAGTTGGTCTTTGATTAGTTCTGATCAACAGAAGACGACATTTTTCTCTCTAACATTTGTGTTGAATATGAATGAACAGTGTCAATAAAAGTTCTAAGTTTTTCGGGGTCATGATCTGGATGCATTCCGTGGCCCAAGTTGGCAATATAGCGCTGAACACCAAACTTACGCACCATCTGCTTTGCCATCGATTTGATTTCTTCCTAAAAGTTCCATTAAAGTAAATAATGTTTATTATGGGAGGGAATCAACAAACTTCATTATCTGGTCAGTTCTAGACTGTGAACAGTATGGTCTAGTCCCTTTTCCTTCCAGACTCAGTCAAACAAGAGAAAAAACAATCCAGGGAAAACTGATCTCGGACACACAAGGATGGGGGAGAGTTTAATTTGACAGGTGTGACAAAGGGGCGGTAATTCAAATCTCCGTGTTTTGTCTGCAGACCGTACTTTTCCTCTCCCTTCTCCCCGTTCGTCCCCATTCTCCTCATGTTCACAGGATTCTAGAAACTCGTCTTCACTGAGTCTGGAGGGAAAAGGAGGGACTGTTCGCAGACTAGTCAGTTATAAAAGCCAGATATTACTTAAAAATCCAACAACAATCATTGCATGACAACAGTAATATTTATTTTCAACTTACATGTGTGCCATACAAAGCTGCAGGATCCAAGTTTCCCTGAAGTGTTTGCATTGGAGCTACAATTCTGTGATTTCGAAATGCAACAATGAGTATTACATTTAAAATGGTAATGATGAGGAGGATGGTGGATAAATGAGGCAAGATGCATGACACGGGGGCATGCGCAGGTAGCATGCAGTGGTGATGGTCATCATGGGGTACTGTATTATTTTGGTTTCTTTGTGATGATGACAATGGTATTGATGATGACAATGGTGATGATGATGACAATGGTGATGATGATGACAATTGTGATGATGATGACAATGGTGATGATGATGACAATGGTATTGATGACAATGGTGATGATGATGACAATTGTGATGATGGTGATGATGATGATGATGATGATGATGATGACAATGGTGATGATGATGACAATGGTGATGATGATGACAATGGTGATGATAATGATGATGATAACAATGGTGATGATGATGATGACATTGGTGATGATGATGATGATGACAATTGTGATGACGGCATTGGTGTTGGAACATGTAAACATGTAATTGTTGCCATGACAATGACTCTGATTTAAGAAATAAATACTTGAATACTAATTACCTTGCATCTGTGGGAGACATTGTCCAGTCAAGGCTAACGACATCATAACCAATTTGTGACAAATCTTTCACTGCATGATGTGCTCCCTTGGCAAATACAACCTCAATAGAAAGAGAGAAAACACTAAAGACCACAGAAACAAAACAGTATCTGCTATCATTGAGAGTATTCTCTATTTACCATGGGAACAGCATCTGGTCCAAGTCTTGCTTTCACTTTCTCAGCAATTTGTTTTAAGTATGGAAGGGAGTACAACAAAAAAGCATTGTAACCAAGTAAGCCAGCATGAGACTCGAACACTTGAAGAATCTACAGTTGGTAACAAATGTAATTATTTGTAACATACCTCCCATTGAATGGGTCATTGCAACATAACATGGAAGGTGATCTCTCTGATCAAAACATAAATTCTCCCTCAAATTCTCCTGTGGGCTCCTTGAATTCTTAGGGAGAATTTAGCCACTTATATTACTTACAGTACACTGTTTGGACTCTTGTATAGACCACTTCAATTATTCATATCAAGTTTCCACTTCATGTCCCTCTGAGATTATTTTGTGCCTATAGGTAGTATCTCAAAGTATCATTTTGAAATGATTTAAATCATTGGTTTACCTGAGCTCCTGCCTTGGCTTGTAAAACCAAATACTCGACAATAGAATCTGTCAATATTTGTAGCAATTTGCTACTAGCTTCCACATGCTCGTATAGCCACCTTCTTGCTTTCATGAAGTTAGTACTACCACCACCTTCAATCATGTATGACATTAATGTCCACTAGAAACATCAAAATTGATTGATGAATTAACAAAAAAAAATATTTATTTTTTGTTTTGTTTGTTTTTTGTTTTTTTGCAGTTCAAGTTTTGAGTAGTCATGGCTGACAGTTGGCGAAAACACAAAGGAAAAAAATAAATAAGTTATTTACCAGCCTTGGTCAGAACTGTGTCCTCAGCCTTGAACAGTTTTTCCCTATCTGGACCTCCCGGCCGGTAAATAACCTCTATATCTTATCTCCTATTCCTTTAATTTGTAGGCATACAAATATGTTGGCTGTGTACATATCTATACTTACAGGAGCGCCACTAAAACCAAACAGAGGAACCTTTCCTTCCAGTTTATGCCTGGTTAAAGTAATGGCTTTGAATACATATGACAAGTCTTCTTCAATATTTCCATTTATCTTTAATTTCTGATCAAATAAAAACATGCATCAGTGACAAAGACATCCTTTGTGGCAGAACCAGTAGATGCAGATTCACACTGAAATGAATGTACGTTAGTTGGGGACTTCCCACGCTAACACGATTTTCAGACCATCAGCGCTCTTCCGCTACACTCCACTCCTCCTTTGTGGAGGACCACTGACCGTCTGAAATTCAGGCTATTCCCACAACAGGGGCGTGGCAGGGGGGTCTCAGGGTGCCTGTGACCCCCCTTCCTCTGGGTCTACTCTTTATATGTTTGAGGAGGGGAGGGGGGGATTTGGTGGTGAACGATGGAGTGTGACCCCCCAATGTAAAATCTTGGCAATGCCCCTGCACCCCTTCCATGAATCCTGGATCCTCACAGTCCTGGATCCTCACAGTCCTGGATCCTCACAGTCCTGGATCCTCACAGTCCTGGATCCTCACAGTCCTGGATCCTCACAGTCCTGGATCCTCACAGTCCTGGATCCTCACAGTCCTGGATCCTCACAGTCCTGGATCCTCACAGTCCTGGATCCTCACAGTCCTGGACAGTCCTGGATCCTCACAGTCCTAAACACCACAATGTAATATGTTGGTATTGTTTGAGTACTAACCTCAATGTCTTCAGGTTTCTCAAGAGGTTGTGGAAAATTCGGACCCTGTACAAGTATCATTAATAAGTAATAATTTTGAAATTGAAATAAAGGAATGGGATTAGAACATAAGAAGATATTATTACAAGAAAAATGACATTGATACAGGATGAACTTAATGCAGAGAAAAGGGAATAAGATGAGATGAAATAAGATGAGAGAATCAAATGAAGAGAGAAATGAGATAAAATGGAGTAGGAAAAAGGGGAATGAATGAAAAAGGAATTTATGAAATGAGATAATATGAAAAGAGATGAGATAAGATGAGACTTCAATGCATGAGATGGGAATAGTTTACAACAAAATGAAAGATATTAAGATACAATTAAACACTGCTTTTATGTACCTTTCCTGGAAGCATTTCCACAGTCATCCCCAACAGCTGCAATATTCAATACAAGTATTAAAAAAAGATTTGCCTTATACAGAAATGAGTGGAAGACTGGGATTGAATTGTGACTGCAAAGTATCGCACCCTTATCAAAAAGAATATTACTGTATGCCGCAAGGTTGCTGCATAATTGCCACAACCTTGTGGCACACAAATCAGTGTGTCACAGAGCAGCCCAACTTGTGTGCCAATGTGTGTCACAGTTCTATGGCAAGCATGCGGCATATTATAGATGCCACAATTGTGTGCCAAAGGCCTTATATTTTGGTAAGGGGATCATCAACAGTTTTCCACTCAAGTTGGTACAGGTATTTTGTATTTTATTTCATTTTGTATTTTATATATATATATACAGTATACCTTTCTGGAAGAGCATTTTAATCCCGGGGGGGGGGGGGGACTCCCTTATAAAAGGGGGTAGGGATGCTCGTCGGAAATTTTGAAAATGACCCCTAAAAGGGACCGGAGTCTTGTCTTGGTGGGCGTGGCAGCGAATATTTTTACCCCTAAAAGGGACCAATTTAAAAAGTCATTTTATTATTATAAAAAACACTACCATCAAACGCCTTCCACTATTACAAGTTTTAGACAACGTTGTCATATAAGTCTTTAAGCTATTTTTAAAGAACGTTACCCTAAAAGGGACCGGAAAACTCTATTGGTGGTCATTTTTATTTCTGACACCCTAAGTGGGACCAAAGCACGAAAAAAAAAACTAAAAGGGACGACGAGCATTCCCGCCACTTTGGTATCAGAGTCACCCCCCCGGGATTTTAATATCTTCTAAAATTATTATGAAGAGATTCCGTATTGAAATAAAGATTAATTATCATCATCAGGTGAATTGTACATGTACACTACAAATGATAATTGCCACATTTGCTCCAAGGCAGGCTATTTTACCTGAGGAATGACAAGAATATCAGAAAATATAATTGCGGCATCTAAATCAAACTTGTTGATAGGCTGAAAGGAAACAAAAAGAATTTGATTAACGCCAGGATACGATAGAGACAAATCTGTAGGATTTTAGCATACCTGTAAAGTCAATTCACAGCAAATCTCAGGAGTTCGAACCATCTTGAAAAAATCTGCATTATTTTCTTCTTTTATTTGACGGAATTCTACAGGTTAAAACAGACAATACCTTAATACCCCCCACTACATAACACAATACAGTCAATTCGGATACTGTGGACATGCACCCCGCTATTACAGACACTTTATTTGCTATATGTCTGGGCCGGGCTATATTAAAAAATATTAGGGATTGTTTCCTGGTTCAACAGCCTAATTCAAAATTGGAGGCATAACATACTATGGTACTAACTCCTCATGATTGTAAGCTCGGCTTACATCGGCGCATGTCATATGCAGCCCGAGAAAGTCCTCCATCAGTTAAAGCACATCGAGACAATGTGGAATGCACTATGTTATATATTACAGACAATGGTATATGCAGATACATCAGCCCCAGGGGTGTGCACTGTAATGAGAATTGAACCACACCCTTTTGCCTAACCCATGTATCTCACACCCTACATCTGTCCTGAGTCAATTTCTCTAATGTCATTTTCAGTTATTATACGTACAGGACATCTCCCGCGTCTGTCCCATAATTATTAGTTTCATCCACTTGGCGCTATTTCGTTTCATCAGTAATGAATGAATCTCAAACAATATCAACAACAATTAACTCTGAAACTATTTAACGCTCTAATAACAGACGGAACTATCGTTTTATAAGACACAGACAGAATCTCACTCTAGCTAATAAGCTATTAAATACTGACTACTGACTGTACAGAAATAGTATTAAAGCTACATTTGTACATGTAGACTAGTCTGACAAGAAATGATGGCATTTTGGGGAGGAACAGCGAACTAATAAGCTGCAGAATAAATGTCAGCAGAAGTATGAGGTTTGTACTTCTTGCAAAGAATGAGCTTAAGTTAAGCTTATATAAGCTTAAGTTAAAATGATCAAAGTACAAGCTACCTACATACCTGGTAAATATCGGCCTGCTTGCCTCATAACCCACACTGGTACACGATCTACTGTCTCCCCACGTGCAGCTTTCAAAACTCTATCATTCTTTAATGGTGGGAAGTTCTTGTCGTTGAATATGTCAGCCATCTTTGACTTTTGTTAGTTGAACGATCGATCCCACGAGTTCAAATTCTAGAGTTGATGGGGAGATGATGACGGCTTTGCACACAGTTTTAAGCCACGGGGATCCCAAACATGAGCACGATCGAGTAGTTTCACGGTCACGCACAATGTCACGCAAAACAATAGAAGGGTCACGCGCCGCAAATGCTAATTCCATTGATTTAGTGTTTGCTCCTCATCTTCACTATTATTTCTGGGTAATTATTGTGTCAATCTGATTGCCATCACCATCTTAGAAATCACTGAGAACATCACATGTAAAATTGCACATTCAGCACCCTCTCCACACCACATTCCCAGCCATCTGCAGTAATCAAAGGATTACAGAATAGGATTTTGCTCTTGGTTTATATCCTGGGGGTACTCCCTACAATGGACTACAACACGAGGCTCCACATGAAAGGTGTACCTTTTTCAGGAGGAGGTGGTTACTCTCCTCCACACGCGTTTCTATACTGGGCTTCCTGTGTTGGCACTGAGCAAGCTTTCACCACAGGAAACCCATTTTGAACCAAACAAAAGAAACCCAAAATTAAGCGAGTAGACTGCGGAGGAGGCTAGCTGGAGGCTTATAAAAGGGATAGAGTGATGGCACTTAACCCGTGAAACAAAATCTAATAGTTAGTGACTAATAGTCAAATCAACAAAAGAAAACAATGGAATTACAGTTTATTAATACAGTAGAACCCCTGTATCTCAAACTCGGTTATCTCGGATCCCCCGTTATCTCGAACACAAACCCATTTCCCTTGGGTCGTTTTTACAGTCAATTGCTATCGGTTACCGAACCCCCGCTACTGTTTCACGGGTTAAGTGCCATCACTCTATCACAAGTAGGGAAAACTGTCATCAAATTATTGATTAAAACAAAACTCAGTCTTTATTATTACAACTAGTTTATTCAGACAAAGAACGATAGTAATGTTGAAACCTTTCTAACATCACCAAATAAGGCAACCATTGCTGTCATCATAAAATTATGAGATTTTCCCAATCAAAGTTAGACACACTATTTAGGTATTTGTTCATCAATGTAAAGACTTCTGTAAAGCTTCTGCACATTCTACTGCAATAGCAGCCTTGGCTTTATCCACTTCAGATGACGCACTCGACAGTTCTTGTTGCGCTTGTTCAAGTTGCTTGTTTACAGACTGCAAAAACATCGCATTGGAACTTGTTTAGTAACCTTGTATTAAAGCATGCAGGTTGGCACTGATTGTGAAAGTGGCTACCAGAATTTGCCTGTTGCCCGCATACAGCTACCGATTTAAAAAAAACGTTGAAAACTGAATACTGCATACTGAATAGTGCATTCCAAGACCAAAGGGCATTATTTTGAAATAAAAAGTAAATATACAGCGATTTGTTCACCATATGGAGCTAGTATATTGTTTCTGATGGAATGCACTAAAAATAAAGTAAATTATTATTATTTATATTACTTTAGACAATAATACACGAGTCCCAAAATGCATTTCGGTCTTGGAATACACTATTATTCAGTATCAACGTTTTTTGAAATAGCTGTATAATGAAATCCCAGTAGTATCGTCATGTATGGGAATTCTCAGGGGAACGGCTATTCCGATTAGTTTATTCAAATTCATTCGGCAAGTAGTCGTACCCGCTTCATATATATATATATATATTATAATATTTTTGGAGATGTTAATGACACATTGTTTAAATAGAACAAAAAAATGGTAGCAACCAACCGAATTGCCTTCGTGGCTTAGTTGGTTAGGTTTAGGGGAATGGTAGGGTTAGGCATTGAAGTGATCGTTTGGTGCCAGCTGTGCGTCATTCAACTCTTGACGTCCTTGACTAATTTGTTTTAGAAGCGAGGAGTACCAAAATCCTCAAAAATTTCTAAGTCCCACTAGAGTGCAATTTAGTAAAGCGTGAAATAGTACTAACTTTAAATAGTACTAAATAGTGCTATTTCTATTGTTTTCTATTGTTTCATTAGTGCTATTTAGTACTAATTAGTTATTTAGTTTTCAAGCTTTTCTAAATTGCACTCTAGTGTGTTCGGAAAACCTATTACATGTACATGTATAAAGTTGGTTAACCTGTACATGGCGATACTACTGAAATCCCCATAGTCATTCTGAAGTAGATTTCATCAGAGCTACAATGGTATGAGGTCTTATGCGCCTCTTATAGGCGCATAGAAGATAGGTGACAGGTGACAATAGTATGAAATGAAAGATAGAGCAAATATATTCATCACGTGTTGTGATGCAATGAATATATTTGGTCTCTTTTCATAATTGTTATATTTTCTAAAATTGTTGAGTTGGACATGTTTTTTTACTACAATGTTATAATCTTATAAATATCTTCTTTTTTTTTTTTTCCTGTTATTTTGTGTGGTGGAAGTTTTGTGAATAAATAAATAAAAATGTTATCCTACATACCTGTTCATCAAATCTATCTAATGGATGAGCTTCTTCAACAAGTATTTGCACAGTGGAGTCGTTATTGACAGTGACTGTACCACTGCTTACTAAAAACACAAAAACAAGAAACAATAATAGTTATTGAGTTCAAGAAAATGAAGATATCATGGAATGATATATATGTAGATAATGTAAGAACAGACAATTGCAGCCAAACTTCAGTTCAAATTTGCTGGCTGTGTAAACAGTCTTTCCTTGTTTTAATGTTGCACTCAAACAAAGGTTGTTTACTACGTATAAATAAGTAACAACACTGCCCTCGAGTGCATCTAGTTGTCTGTTTATCAGTGATAGACAAGGCATGTCACATGTTTATCAGTGATAGATAAGGGATGTCACCAGGTTTTTAAGTAGCAGGCTCTTGCTAACAATAGGCAGCTCAACTAGCATTAAAAATCATCAAAATAGCAAGGTATGGCAAAATAGCAAGCACAGAGTAGCCAGACAAATGTGATGGTTGATAAATTGTTTTGCCCAGCCATTAATAGAGTTGTTTTCGTATGAGTGGGAAGTAGTTACCGTACGGTTTGTGCCATGCAGTGACCGTATCGTGCCATCATCGTGCGGAATCAAAGCATTCCGATTGGTTGAGAAATTATTTTGTGTTCGATTCCGTACCGTGACCGTACCTCCGTACCATAGGTTTCCAACTCATACGAAAACGACTCTAAACCATTTCACTAGCAATGGTACCAAGTCAAGGATGGCATTGATGAAATACAGTAAATGTATACATGTGTAGTATATTAGGTAGTTCAAACGCTGTCCTTTCCAAGAGCCGTTCTTAATTACTTCAAAAGAAGTTGCCTCATTATCTATTGTCTTAAATGAGAACGGCTCGTGAGCACATCATCTGAACTAGGTCTTAGTCATACACTGTAAGATCACGCACATGCGCAATAAAGTCATCTTGTGGCTACAGTGCCATCTTGTGTGGTTGTTTAGTGTAGTTGAGTACAAGATACGACAATTTGGCGACGAGGATGTATCATTGTTGGTGCATGTTACTGAACAGAACTGTCAAGTGATGATATACATATACTATTACCAAAATACTTGCTGCTGGTTCCCCCTTCATATACTGTCAAAATACCAGGTCTTATTGTTTGCATGGTTGCGACATGATCAGGTAGAATACCAAAGCTGCCAGTTGTTGTGGATACATCAACTTGCTTGACAGAAGCCTTGTCATAGAAACACTGGAAACAACAAAATGGTGATTAATTGACCTGGGTTATCTTACAAATGTATAATCCACGACAACTTTCTAAACATCACTTGTACCTATTACTTACAAATTGTGATTTCCTATAGATCTACTAACATGGATGCAAACCAATCCATGAAACACCGCACCCCCCCCCCCCCCCTCTCCCTCTCCCTCATCTGTGGCAGTGGCACATAGCCATAGGATATATAATGACTATGTACAACATTTTAATAGTTCTTTCTACAACTACAGTAACGTATAAATACAAGTACAAGTGCCAAGTCTTATTAATAATTAGCTCTTATAGTTTATGATTAAACTTAAGTCTTATACTTATAAGCTTACATGTAAGCTTAGCGTATTTAAAATAAAATAAGGGAGCCAAAACAAGTTGATCCCGGCTTTTTTCAACATTACTTTTGCAGTGATGTTGACAAAAGCCGGGATCGATTTGTACTACGGTAGTCCAGATCAGTTGTCTTGTACGTTTTGTACTTGTACTGGAGCAGTTCACAGTTGTCTTGACTCTTGTACGTAAGCTTACGTTTTGTACTTGTTCACACATGGCACAAACTTACCTCCCTTGGTGAGCCAAAAGTCAGAGCCATTGCTGGCCCGCCTTCAGCAGCCTCTGTTGCCAAGCATTTTCTCAAGCTAGCGCCAAAAGGTCTTCGAGGAAACCGTAAAACTTGTCGAGAAGAGAGCATTTCTACAAGAAATCTGCAACCTTAATCCAAGATGGCGTCCAGGAAAGATCCCATAGTGCTTAGCGGTATTATTAGTACGCAGTCTACTCGCAGTCACAGTACCACAGGAAACCCATAACAAAGTACTTGCAGCCGCCTCACGGTAAAGTTTAATATGAGAGAAAGGTTGGTTTGTCCAAGAATTATATATTATGCCATTTGATTATGTCACTTGCCACATTTTACATTGAAGTGGATCATTTACTGCTCTGTGATACTGTCTGCCCATCAGCTAGACCATGTGACCAGACCAAGTTATATAATATACTATTCTCAGCGGTCTCACTAGTGCTCATATATGAGAAGACCACATTAGCATAATTCACTTCATCGCAAACCTGCAGAGGTGCGTTCTGCTATCCCGTGTCGGGATATTTGTACAGGATCCCTTGGCTCGAGAACTTGTACAACGGCAAGCAGCATGCTTTGCGTCACAAACATGACGAGTAAGATTGGATGGCGGACCCTTTTACGCTAATCATTTACAAGATTGCTCATATGGTTATGTTAATAGCACACCCTTTCAGACAAGTGGTCGACTAACACGTCATATTTCAAACTTAGCCCACACAAACGTCCAACCCAACTGGAACTGTTACGGATCCTCCTTTCTTGCCACGGACTATAGCAGAATGGAACTCTTTAACTTGACGTAGTACGGCTTCAATTGAGATATTTATAAAAGTTGGCTTATCACACTTGGGCATTTCCAAGATTATATACACTAGTCACAATATTATGACAAAACTAGACCGCTGATCATACATACGCCTGTATTTATATATCCCATAATGGAGTTTAATGCAGTATTTAGGTCCCATTGTGCTCACTCGACCAACTGGCGGTTGCACTCGCGAAAACCCTATACCCTCCCTCCCGTGCATTTTATTACGCTTTTTCAATCGAGAGCTCCGCCAGATCTTAGCCATTCTCATCTATGAGTGCAGTGGGACCGTTGAGAATAATATACTATTCTTTGGTATTTTTGATAGTTCTTCCTCTTGAATTCAGTATAGAAAGATTAGCATAGATTAACTACTGGGGCTATTTATACACTCAGGTTCGCAATGAGCTTGTACCACCTGTCACGTGACTTTTTTGGAGGGAGATGTATGGATAGCGACGAGCACGAAGTCCTGAATAACTAGAAAGTGACAGAATAGTTTAATTCTACTATGTGGTTGTGTAGTGATAGCATAGTTCCAGAAGTACTTCTGATAGTTCATACTTGCATGTTCAATGAACTTGTGTCACCTGTCACGTGACTTTTTAAATTTTCACCGCAGACAAACGAAAATATCATAACTTGAAAGAGCATGCTATAGTTAGTAAAAGTGGAAAGTTTGAAGGGAAATACGTAAATAGGGCAATAGTTACAGGCATTCAAACTTTGCCTTTTTTGTATGGAAATGTTTGTCATGTATGAGTGAAAGGCAACAGCTTGCCTTCCAAGCGAAAACTCATACAAATCCAGTTGTCAAAGCGGGAAACTTTGAAAGCCGTTAACTTTTTTCTTATTTGCTCGATTCTTTTCAAATTTTCAACTTTTACTAATTTTAGTATGCTCTTTCCAGTTATGGTATTTTCGTTTGTCTTCGGTGAAAATTTAAAAAGTCACGTGGCGGGTGGTACAAGCCCATTGATCGAATGGATTACTTCCACTCCGTTTATCTCATTTGGGGATATATACATCTGAGTCTGGGAGTATGGGGAACTGCTGGGTCCTTTGAGGTTGGGACTCCGCGGGTTGTTTGAGAGTGGGCTCTTGGTTTTGAGATTGGGTGCTTGGTTTGAGAATGGGCGTCTTTCGGCCTATTTTGGGGCAGCACTGGAGCTTCGTACTAAGCGGAGCCAGATCTCACCCATTCTCATCTATGAGTGCAGTGGGACCGTTGAGAATAGTTTATTACATTTTGACAGTACAAACACGTACTCTGATGACATGGAAATAGTACTATATTCTTTCTTCTTCATTGTTATGTTAATAAGATATGGGGACAAACATTCCGGTTCGTAAGTTAATACGACGCGAAGTGTCGTGTTGTTTGGCGTCACGGGAATTGCCGTTGCTGCATATAGAAATATCGCCAGGGCTCCTGATATCGCCTAAATTCTCCCCCCAAAAATGTAGAGAGTTACTAAAAGAAGACGGTAAAAGAACCTGCCGCCAAACGATAGAAATGCTGCGATCACCGAACACAGATTATAAGGATGGGTGGGAGGGAAACAAAACCGTCTTGGACGGTTTCTTGCGAAGTGTGTTAGTTAATTTATGCAGGGAGTATTTAAATCACTTGTTGGCCAATCAGGAAAATTGGATTATCATAACAATAGATTGCATGCATAATATATTATATGCAAATGACTCTGCATAGCGGCGCCATCTTGGAGGATAAGCAGATCGGTAAAGGCTAGTTTCCATAACCCAAACCGCCCTTGATCGATAGCAGTCTGGGAACGAGTTTGCATATTAATTTCAAGTTTAGAATTGCCCTATACCACTATGACGTCAAATCAAAACAATCTATTGTTTAAACGCTAAGGATCATGGTCGCTAGAGGGGGACAAAACAGCAACAACACAAAGGATTTCCCAAATAAATGTATTTTACAGACGGTCTGAAAGCGATAAAAGTCACCAAACACAGTAAATATTGTGGGAAAAGTATCGATGAACATAATATCTGGAAACTAGCCAATTTGAAATCAAGCGAACCTCAGCAGAGCAGATTTAGTTCAAATTTCTATTGTTCTTCACGATTCTGTCCCCCTCATAAATAAGCCGTTACGTCATAGTGGTATAGGGCAATTACTATGACGTAACGGCTTATTTATGAGGTTGCCCTATACCACTATGACGTAACGGCTTATTTATGAGGGGGAGAGAATCGTGAAGAACAATAGAAATTTGAACTAAATCTGCTCTGCTGAGGTTCGCTTGATTTCAAATTGGCTAGTTTCCAGATATTATGTTCATCGATACTTTTCCCACAATATTTACTGTGTTTGGTGACTTTTATCGCTTTCAGACCGTCTGTAAAATACATTTATTTGGGAAATCCTTTGTGTTGTTGCTGTTTTGTCCCCCTCTAGCGACCATGATCCTTAGCGTTTAAACAATAGATTGATTTGATTTGACGTCATAGTGGTATAGGGCAATTGATACACATCACTTGACTAGCGTTTGGTAAGAGTTGCGTGACACAATTCAAACTTCTACAACTCGCGCACAAAATATCGAGCCGATCTGAAACTTTCTACAATAATTCATATCACAATTCTCTAAAAAAACTGCAAAGAATCAAGTTGATAGGATCCATAGCTAAATTTCTATTCTAAATTTTGTGGTCTATGACGACGTCACTTGCAAACGAAGAATTGTTTTTATTAACTTTTATTGTAATTAATTCCATTCATATAAAACTGGAAGTATGGATAATAGGGCGTGGTACTATAGCTGGTCATGTAGAGAGGACGGTACTCATAAAATATATTGCATTTTATGGAACTCCTTGTTAATGCAACACTCTTATCTAATTGCGACCAGTGAGCGAGCCCCAGCGAGCGAACTGGGAGCAACACTAATCTTTGGTTGGGCTTCCTGTGTATTCAGATGCCAGCTCGATTCTCGATTTGTGTTTTTCAGTGGAGAAAGATTTTTTTCACGTGACTTTTGCCCTGACGTCATATATCGTACGTTCCCGTCGTTCATTTGGGCATTTGTGACTCGCGATCTTGTGTTCAGAGTGGATTCGAAGCCTTTTTTGCTCGTACTTTTAATATATCCGATTCTTCGATGGAATTATGTAAAGATCTTCATTTATTGTTGACGATCGCTTTAGTTAGCAACATATCGAGGGGAAGGCAATGTTATTATAGTTAGTCTTTCAGCTCTGTTGTGTGCTAAGTCGCTGCACTGATTGTCACTGTGGACCGCAACATATAAAGTAGTCGATCGAATCCTAGTACCGTATAAATGCTATCTCTTGGAAACCAAGTCATCCCAGATCACTGAATTATCTGCCTAACAGCTCGTTCGTTTTATATCGTGCCGCCAACCGTACCAAACTTTATTCTAAATTCAAGATAAAGGTGTTCATAAGAGATCGTTCATGTATGTTGATTTTTATTGATTGATACTAATGTCTTTCTTCAGTGATAATAATTGCCGTCGGAGCGAAAAATTCTCTGTCAATAGATTTCTAAAACTGTTCAGTAGTACATGGGCTTGCAATAACTAGCCTCCTATGTAACATGACAGCGGCAATCACATCTCTGTAAAAATCAACCAATCAGAAAGGACCGTTCCCACGGCTGAAATGGACAAGAAACGATCGCGAAATCAAAACATTTTTACGTACATGGAGGATTGTCAATTTGTCTTGGTTTTCGAATTCGGAGGTCGCAATTTTTGACCTATGGTTAGCCTAGTTTTAAGAGAAAATTTATTCCACTGCTGTAAAATTAAACTGGAAGCATTTTTGGGCGTGGCGCTACATCTTCTATCGTTGTGCCAATTTTCATGCTTGTAACCAAAAACTGAACAATTCTGTACAATTTGTGCACCATATCCTTGCCCTAAGATATCCGTATATTTAGTTCAAATATGCCCAGGAATAGGCTACATTTCAGTTAGAGGCACGACTTCACGCTAGCGTCTAGTAATAAGGTAAAAATGCATGTTGTTTGCCTTGTTTGTTGATCATGTCAATTTTCTTGAGAAATGTACATGTCGATCTATTGTCTATCAAAATGGGAGCTACGCCGACAGAACTAAATTTAAAATACAATTTTATTATTATTTGTTCTTCTTCTTATTATTATTATCATCTATGTTTGTATGTGATTTTGTCATTTCACTTTTTGTCCCACAGTAGAAAAGTAACAGACTGCAGAGTCAAGTCACCTATAAATCGTCCATAGTCTATCTCGTCCCCAGAGCTCACGTTCCTCTTGGTCAGCACCGAGAAACTAGAGGCTCTGGCTGCAACCGATTTTTGTAGCATTTTGATTGGTGGCTGGTGGCCAAAACAATAGAAGGACCGGAAGTAAACTGACTACAATAAAATGGCGGAGTTTACGGAGCTCCCGAGAGCTACACTGTCCCAAAACTCGCTAAAGGGGGGGGGGGGGGGGGGGGGGGGGGGGGGGGTACTCCCCTATATACGCTATACGGGTATGTGCCGCGGGATAGGGTATGGTTTTTGAGCTCCCAGGTCTGGGGTAGGGTATCATTTTTTGACTTTTTAGGCTGGGATCGGGTACGTTTTGGTCTGGTATAGGGTATGGTTTCCGCAATAACGCCACTATCAGTCGCTATCAGTTTACATATCCCTTTAGCACGCTTTCAATCTGGGATAGGGTATACATTTTTAAATTTAGTCTGGGAGAGGGTGTACAGCCTTAGTCAGCCTTAGGGTCAGGGTTTTGAGGTGTCCGCGGCACACCCCTACCCAAAAATACCCTTACCAGAATCGGGTCAAAAATGACGTCACAGTACAGGAATGTTGCCCTCACAATGCAGACGCTTCTTTCGGGAGACCCTGTGGCGAGCGAAAAAAAGCGGCTGTATTCGCAGGCTAGGGAGGGACCAAGGAGGACGTGCCCTCTGGGTAATGGATAATGCAGAAGTACATAACTAGAAGTGTCCATCTGTATAATAGATCTGTCATACATCAGATTAGCGAGTGAGCTATTTTTAGAACTGAGTTCAAGCGCGCGCTCGATGATGTGTTGTGGCGTTGGCAACAGCGCGCGCATTTCACTGCCAAAATGTATTATGCAAAATGCCCATAATCTCTCTAACACGTGATATGAAAAAGACAGCAGTGAAGTGATCTGTTATTTCGAAAACATCTTGATCGTGTTTGTCAATACAGGTATTGAGCAACTCTGTCACCGGGTGGAGTTTGCTCAACTTTCGTCGAAGTGTGCTGTGACGAAGCAAATCTGATGAAAGCGACGTCTTCATAACATCTATAACTTCGCGTACGCTAAACTGTATCTCTATGGCGGTTATCATACTACCTGGTAAGTCAGAGAACTCCAGCGTAATTACTTGAAAAGCCGGCCGAACACTAAGCTCCATGATTACATTCGCTTTCATGACTTGCCCTCTTTTTATCCTAAAGTTGATCTGCTTCGCCACCTTATCACAATTAGTATAAGACGTGAGTGGAAGATCAGTGCTCTTCATGGTTAAGTTATTCACAACAGGGATTAAGTGACTATTTGGCAGCCAGAAATATAGTATGTTTTCCTTTAGTAACAGTATGACATTAAGCATTTCTTCATCGAGCAACTCGACGATTTGTGACTTCAAGTTCTTCATCATCTCCTCCACTATCTTGACATTATTGGACTCTCCTACGACCTTCATTAAGGACTGGCTTTTGTCTAAACGATCCAAAGCTGGCTGGACTGATTCAGGAGTTGGTTCTTGATTTTTCACAGGGTCTTTGAAGTTCAGCTTGTCTTCATCGTTTGACTCGAATTCAAGTGATGCAGGATAGAAGCAAAACCAAAGAAAGAAACGAGCTGTGATTGGAGGATTGGTTTCACCGAGCTCTTCTTGAAGGAGATCTATTGCTGGTTGCAACGGCTCAATCACTCTTCTCGTTTCCTCCTCGCTCCAATCGAGATAACAGCCTGGTAGCTGGATTATATCCAAGGGGCATTTGTTAGTTGAAAGTGTATCCAAGGTATACATGGTATACATGGGTTTACGACGATTTACAATTACAATTATCTTGATTATTATGTCATCATCTACCATGATTCCAGAGGCTTTGCACGAGCTGCGAAGCAGCGAGATATTATAGAGCTTAACAAAGCCTCTGGAACCAGGGTAGTCATCATCTGCTGTGAATATGAAATCATCGTGATGTTCATAAAGTTCTATAATCATTTCTTCATTGCGTCTTGGTAATTCAAAGGTTAGGCACCATTTGCATGACAAATCCTGAACATTGTTTATATTCTTGATCCACGTAAATAGCTCGGCAGCAACGGGTCCTCTCGACTTCCAAACATTCAGTACATTAGTGTATGTAGGTTTGGTCACTCTGTACGTCGCTGCTAGTCTAACAAGCGCTGATATTATTGGGGAACTCCTTTCTAAAGAAGAAGGCATTTGTTGTATGAGATCCTCGTCCATTATAGACTTCAAGGAATAAAACTTCATTTTCCTGATCTTCACGTTGACATGCCAGTCTTGAGTGTTCAACGTTGCTTGATGAAATCGTTTACAAGTCAGAGCGAAATCGTAAAACGAACTAACGTCGTCTAAATGCGACATAATCTCATTCAAACAGTCGTCGTTCAATGATAAAATGGACGTCGAAACCCTGTCAGTCTTGTTCCCCATGTTGTTTTGTTCTGGTTTGATGAATTTTCCGCTTCCCTGCTAACGATAAGCACAGGGATCCCGAAGCATATTTAATGGAGCGCCGGGCAAAACCGCTGGATCCTCCGCGAGCGGTCTGTGAAATACATTGCACATTGAAACACATTGAAACTTGGTTCAAGGCTTGGTTCAAGGCTTGGTTCAAGACTTGGTTCAAGACTTTATTCCCATAACAAAGGCTTTTATTTAAATGGTATAATTGTACATTTTCATAATTAGTACAGAGGCTCTAGGAAACACAGCAAGTACAATTCATTCATCATGACTCATTTTCTATTTGAGAAGAAAATCAGTGAAGAATTACCATCAGTACTGCTCGAATGGAATGACATATGGCGGAGATAGTAACCGAAATTGCAGGTCTGCTAGCAGACAAGACGGGATCCTACACTGCTTCGTTTTTAATGGCAGGGATTTCTACCATCTTGTGTGGTGCAATATTTAGAGAAGACCACAAGTGAAGACCGCCAAATGTTGTCGAATTCTGTCAGTGCCAGCTAGATGATGCTCTTGCTTGCATTAGGCCAGGAAGCCACGAATCTCAATATGTCTGAATTGGGCCAACAATAAATAAATATCAATTTTATATATAGCGCATATCCAGTGAATCCCTATGCGCTGGCCAAGGAGATCAACGGACCATTCTTTGACTTGGATTGGGACAGGACGTTCCACGGATCTCACTATGCCTGGAGTGGGCCAAGGAGATCAACGGACCATTCTTTGACTTGGATTGGGACAGGACGTTCCACGGATCTCACTATGCCTGGAGTGGGCCAAGGAGATCAACGGCCTGCCATTCTTTGACTTGCATTGAACAAGGAAGTTCCACGGATCGGCTCACTATGCCTGGAGTGAGCCAAGGAGATCAACGGACCATTCTTTGACTTGGATTGGGCCAGGAGATTCCCCGGATCGGCTCACTATGCCTGGAGTGAGCCAAGGAGATCAACGGCCTGCCATTCTTTGACTTGGATTGAGACAGGACGTTCCACGGATCTCGCTATGCCTGGAGTGGGCCAAGGAGATCAACGGACCATTCTTTGCCTTGGATTGGGCCAGGAGATTCCACGGATCTAACTATGCCTGGAGTGGGCCAAGGAGATCAACGGCCTGCCATTCTTTGACTTGGATTGAACAAGGAAGTTCCACGGATCTCACTATGCCTGGAGTGGGCCAAGGAGATCAACGGACCATTCTTTGCCTTGGATTGGGCCAGGAGATTCCACGGATCTCACTATGCCTGGAGTGGGCCAAGGAGATCAACGGACCATTCTTTGCCTTGGATTGGGCCAGGACGTTCCACGGATCTAACTATGCCTGGAGTGAGCCAAGGAGATCAACGGACCATTCTTTGCCTTGGATTGGGCCAGGAGATTCCACGGATCTAACTATGCCTGGAGTGGGCCAAGGAGATCAACGGCCTGCCATTCTTTGACTTGGATTGAACAAGGAAGTTCCACGGATCTCACTATGCCTGGAGTGGGCCAAGGAGATCAACGGACCATTCTTTGCCTTGGGCCAGGAGATTCCACGGATCTCACTATGCCTGGAGTGAGCCAAGGAGATCAACGGCCTGCCATTCTTTGACTTGGATTGAACAAGGAAGTTCCACGGATCTCACTCTGCCTGGAGTGGGCCAAGGAGATCAACGGACCATTCTTTGACTTGGATTGGGCCAGGAGATTCCCCGGATCGGCTCACTATGCCTGGAGTGGGCCAAGGAGATCAACGGCCTGCCATTCTTTGACTTGGATTGAGACAGGACGTTCCACGGATCTCACTATGCCTGGAGTGGGCCAAGGAGATCAACGGACCATTCTTTGCCTTGGATTGGGCCAGGAGATTCCACGGATCTAACTATGCCTGGAGTGGGCCAAGGAGATCAACGGCCTGCCATTCTTTGACTTGGATTGAGACAGGACGTTCCACGGATCTCACTATGCCTGGAGTGGGCCAAGGAGATCAACGGACCATTCTTTGCCTTGGATTGGGCCAGGAGATTCCACGGATCTAACTATGCCTGGAGTGGGCCAAGGAGATCAACGGCCTGCCATTCTTTGACTTGGATTGAACAAGGAAGTTCCACGGATCTCCCTATGCCTGGAGTGGGCCAAGGAGATCAACGGACCATTCTTTGCCTTGGATTGGGCCAGGAGATTCCACGGATCTCACTATGCCTGGAGTGGGCCAAGGAGATCAACGGACCATTCTTTGCCTTGGATTGGGCCAGGACGTTCCACGGATCTAACTATGCCTGGAGTGAGCCAAGGAGATCAACGGACCATTCTTTGCCTTGGATTGAACAAGGAAGTTCCACGGATCTAACTATGCCTGGAGTGGGCCAAGGAGATCAACGGACCATTCTTTGCCTTGGATTGGGCCAGGAGATTCCACGGATCTAACTATGCCTGGAGTGGGCCAAGGAGATCAACGGCCTGCCATTCTTTGACTTGGATTGAACAAGGAAGTTCCACGGATCTCACTATGCCTGGAGTGGGCCAAGGAGATCAACGGACCATTCTTTGCCTTGGATTGGGCCAGGAGATTCCACGGATCTCACTATGCCTGGAGTGGGCCAAGGAGATCAACGGACCATTCTTTGACTTGGATTGAACAAGGAAGTTCCACGGATCGGCTCACTATGCCTGGAGTGGGCCAAGGAGATCAACGGACCATTCTTTGACTTGCATTGAGCTCGGATGGGTTATCCTTAAATTAAAGGTCCAGGACATGACGTTCATTAAAAAAGCTTCTCGTAGATAAGGCAAGCTCAGAAAACGTCTTCGTCAAATGTGATAAGGGCCAAGGACTGGGGCTGACTCTTACTGTGAATGAATGTGCACGTTTATTTAAATACGAAACTAGACGCTCTACCAACTCAGAATGATTAATCAAGAAGTACCAAAAACTAAAAACCCTTATATTTTAGCCAAAGAACTACATTAGCGAACTACATTTCAGAAAATAGTGCAAATATAGGCATGCACGGCAGCTCACTCGTTGCATGACTCGGCAAAAACATGCATGCGTAATTAGATTGACTTCGATATTCATATCAAGCAGATTTTCTCTTCTGTATAGACCGTATTACGAGTATGGAATTGTAAATATAGCCAAGGACTAAATTTCAATAGTTAGTGAACATCTGTGATGCATTTATTTTTCACTAGGAACAACATTTTGTATTCTGGGCCACGTTTCGATTTGAAAACACGTCAATATAAACATGATTTCCTCGATTTAAGACAGAAAAGTTCCAAGTCCAACATATATTCTCTTCCCGGTCTCTTGGATATGCGTGAAGCAGGTTCGAAGCGGCCGGCTATACTATTAAATTGTTGAGGTAAGTAGTACTTGACCAAATCATGTAAAACATACACCTATTCCAAAAATCGTTGTCCCCGCCGAAAGCAATAACCAAGAAGCTGACAACCGCAAAGGGCATTGGGACTTTCTCCTTATTCATTTATTCATCCGTAGACATTTTGACAACATGCATTTTCAAATGGCCAAATAGTTCCAAATGATTGCTATTCAACGCTCGTAGGGATAACTTCTCAAGCACCATGGATACATTAATTAATTAGGAGATTCCCAAAGTCCTTTGCGGTCGTCAGCTTCTTGCTTGTTGCTTTCGGACCGGACAACGCGATAATACAATAGAGTGCAAACCATGTCCGTGAAATAGTACTATTACTAAATAGTGAACAATTATTCCCTGAATAATTACACAATGTACGTATTCATGCTCTACTGAGTCACGCAACGAGTGACCAAACACTATTTTCTGCACTATTTTCTGAAATAGTTCCATAAAATCTAAGGATGTTTTCGATTGTATTTTTGCCGTTCCCGTTCCCGTTCTGAGCATGGAAATTCTGCTTTAAACTGTGCAAGTAATAGGCTAAAACTACTTCTGTATGATGATACAAATAAGCTATCAGATTTCACATTTAAAATCTATCAATTGAAAACAGCTTTATACAGAAGCCCGAGTTCACGCTAGTAGAGCTTCCTTTTAGCTTGGATTAATATTATTATAATATTGTGTTGTATTATGCATACTGGACTTTAGAGCAGATTTCATGAATACCATGACTGTGATGTTTGACATGACATGCTGTGACTGTCTCGTGACTACGTCGTGACTGCGTCATGACTGCCTCGTGACTGTGCAGTAGCTTTCGAGTCATATGAAATCTGCTCTAATCCAATAACTTGGCAGTCATGTGCAACAATAAAATGCAATTAAGTCTCTAGAATGAAGAAAAGTGAGCGAGACTTTTGCTTGGCTTTTTCTATGTGTTGAAAAGTAAATAATGCAATATAAGAAGTGTGTAAGTGATCAAAAACCAAATTCTCCTTAGAAATTTAAAAGAACCTAATGGAGAATTTAGCTTTGATCAGAGATCACTTACATTGTTCTTAAGGCTGATTTAGACGGCACGACTTTTGCCAACAACTGCCGCACACAACTTGCTCGAGCTTACTTACGGCTTACTTCGTGTAAATCAGCCTACAACTTGCTCACGACTGTTGCACACAACACGAAAAAAGTTGTAGGGATTTTGAATCATGTTTCAAAACCCTGCGACAGTCGTAGCCAAATAAGGAAAAAATATGGCGTAAAAACAATTTTGCCGAAGGGGGGTAGCGCGGGGAAGGTATTTGACTTTAAAATGGCGGACAGTGTAAACAAAGCTCCGGTTTCCAAGAGTGTGAAATAAGAATGGTTAGAGGAAGACATCGAAAAACTTGTAACCTTGTGGAGCGAGGAGAAAGTGTTGTACCGATGCCGCCACAAAGACTATTTAAAGAGATGCTCGAGCGGCAAAATCCAAACCGAACAAGTTGTTGTACACGATTTTGTAGTGTCGTGAGCTAAAAGTTGTAGCTGTGTAAATGGTACGTAAGTCAAGTTGCAAGCAAGTTGTGTGCGACAGTTGTAGGCAAAAGTCGTGCCGTCTAAATCAGCCTTTACAGACCCTTCAGCTATTGATGCATGTACATAGTAGGAACCCATGAATATAAATTATATATAATATATGACATAAAGCAATTAAAATATGCAACAAGAAGTCACAAAGTAGAATAAGGGCATAAAATAAGTGTTTATAATAGGCAGTGGAGCCCACTAACTAAAATAAAATATTATAAATTATATAAATAATACTAAGAGAGCGAATCTCGTACTGATGCGTGGTCGATGCTGGTGGCGCTAAATCTATTTTTAGTAACACGGTTTTTGCAGCGCGCGCTCGATCGATGGCGTGAGTAGCGCGCGCACGACTACAATTTTATTCACAAACACAACAAGTGTGCTCACCTTCCGGTTACTAAAAATAGATTTAGCGCCACGAGCATATCCTAAACATCATTCCGCGCGATTCGTTCTCATAGTATTATGGTCTCTTGCTTGACTATATAATAAATGAAAATAATATATAATGCCAGGGGTGATTCCCGAATACAATATTGTATATGATGTATAAATATAACCTAGCTATCGTAGATTTTTCAGTGCATTCAGAGGCTTGGTAAAGTTCTTGCGTAATCGTTCTGACCTTCTACTCAAGGTGCTGGTAGTAGAAACATTGTCGCTTGGGAACTTGGCATAATAAATGTCAGGATATGATTTCTCAAACTAGTTTCAAAGAAAAAATAATAATAATTTAGATGCGGACATAGCCTGTGTGGCCGGCTCACAGGGATTTGAGAGGAGGGGGAGAGGAGAACGGGAGGAGGAGAGGAGAACGGGAGGGGAGGGAGAGTGCACTTTCTCTCCTTTCCCCTCCCCTCTCCATTTCTCCTCTTCCCTTCAGGCCAGCAATGCAGGCTGATGTGGGCCATGATAGTAATATCATATCATTTATTTATCATAACCATAGTATTCATCGTTGCACAAGAACCATCTCTTCTATTCTACATTTATTTAATGCGGTTAAATGAAATTTAGGCAAAGTTAAACTAAGCCAAGAGTTCGCTATCTCCAGCTGGTGGTGTGCGTGCACGCTGGCGAGTCGCTCTGACCTCCAGCGATCGTCGGCTGCCGGAGTTATCGGCTTGTGTGTGACGTCATTTTGTCGCTTTCGCCTAAGTCGCGACCTTGTTACGTCACTGTGTGTGTACGCTAATTCACGTGAGGTTTGGCCATATGCCAGGTTTTTATGGGCAACCAGTATAGGTAAGTTTTCCTATTCAGGTAAGTTTTCCTATCAGCTCATGTGTGTTATGTTCATACTAGCAGTCAAACTTGGCATGAGTTTTGTATCTCGCTCTGGGACAAGTGTCAGCTTTTAGATTGTAACAATAATTGTAACAATAATTGTAACAAGACGCTCAATGAGCGTATACTCGGACAAGGATAATGCAGTAGCCGAAGTGTTATGCCTGTAGGCGTAATCGCTAAATGTTATAACCAAACAAACCAAGACGCGTCCCGTAGCTAGACAAAGTCTCAGACAAGTGATCGAATATGTACAGGCCGACGTTATCAGAACCATCTAAGCATGAATATACGTCTCAAGTACGTACTTCAGACGAAACGTCGACGATTCGCAGATCTCTATCTCTGCTCTCACCGACACACACCATTGGCAGAAAATGGCATAGCGAGATCATGATAGTTTTGGAGTTCATTTGATTTGCTTTTCAGTTCATTTGATTTGCTTTTCAGTTCATTTGATTTGTTAAACACAACGGCTGCTTCTCTCTCGATACAGCTTCTACACAGCACTTCTAGTCGGTAGTCGTGGAAGGATGAGTTAGCACTTCTATTAACGATGACCCTAGAAGCTCCTACAGCGAACAATACTTCGGATTTTATAGTTTGATATACGCTCGGAAACTATTTGACCCGTTTGAGCATAGAATTACTTCATTAGGCGTTCGGATATCATCGCCCCAGTTTTCAGCCAATCGAAATAAATAAATAAATAAATATTTTTCTCAGTAGATCCACGAAGTGGTTATTCTACTATTCTTCGAAATCCTGAAACAGACATTCCTGACCGATACGATCACATTCTTCGCATTTTGTGTACTACGAAAAATATAAATAAATAAAAAAGAGCGCATTTTGTAACCATTATAGCCGAGTAATAATGGTTTATTGACTTGAATAGCAAAGGAAATTGAAACACGGCTCAAGTATACAATCTCATAAAAAAATATTAAAAAGTATAAATATAAGAATTACATATCAAAAATATACATCATCTACACTAGGAATAGACTTATTTTGGAAAATAAAAAATAAAAATAGAGAAAATCATCGAAATCAGAAAAGTGACACGAATTTAAGGGCGGGCGTCCCAGTTCCAATAGACATTTTTATCGATACGGCGGCCATTTTGGATTCTATTGTTTTAGCTAATCACATTATGGGATGCTCAGGGTGCAAATGACCCAAAAACTGTACAGTGTGGAGTCGTCGTCTCGGTGAATATTCTCCGATAATCACCTCGACTTCGGCGAACAGCTTTAAAATGGCCTTCTCGAATATCACATCGGTGAAAATGGATCAGGTTTTAGTGTTGGTGAAACACAGTTGCTGTATCTTGCTCGAGCACTGCTTCAACGATGTAAAATCCTGGTTCTGGATGAAGCCACATCCAACGTGGACTACAAGACCGACCAGCTGGTTCAACAAGTTATCAGGGAAAAGTTTAGTAACAAAGATGTCGTACCTGAATTAGGTCTCGATTTCGAGCTACTTTGCATATTCACTTGCCAAGCGTTTTATTTTGAAAACAAAAATATATTTTTCTCGATTTGTAGCCTTCCAATACCCAAGTAGTAGGGAAATGACAGTTCTGCAACATGGGTGCACCGGTGCACACCGGTGCCATCCGATACCATCCGAGTTCTGGACCACGGGCCGTCCGGTGCAGCCCGGAGCAGCCCGGAGCTGCCCGGAGCACCTCTGGAGTTATTTTGAAAACGATCCTAGCCGTTCCGCCGCACCGGCCTAAGGATTTGTGCTATACCACGGTTATTTTTTAGAACGACATTTTTCGCTGACGTTTTTTATTCTCCGCAGTATTTCGTTTTTTCCGTGAGTCAGCAGTTCGTGGCACAAACAAGTGACGTCGGCACAAACAAACATAAAGTAAATAATAAAAATCCATTTTGAGAACTCTTTATTCGAAAATGTCTCTAGCTACCCGGTCACCTCACGGTGTGAAAAAGCCCTGAGATAACGCCTGTGTACAGAGTAGATAATCATCAAATAAACAAATTAAGCAAAACGTCTGTGTGATCAATCATTGTAAATTATACAACCAGCGAGTTCGACCAGCCTATTGTTCTCTAGGATACCTATTGTTCTTACAAACTATCCAAATCTAAATCCAATTAATTTTATTGTAACGGATCAGCCTAAGGATCTTTGAACGTGCAATTCTAATCACGTTTATTTTTAGTATTCAATTCCAGCTTATCTTATTTAAAACTTAAAGTTTCCACCGCTGAAAATTAACCCGATTTAACTCAGCCGTACACGCTATTGTTCTCCTGGATATCACTATTGTTCTTACAAACTATTTTAGCATCTAAATCATGGTCCAACGCGATCAGTTTAGGACTAATCTTTTTATCACGTTATGTAACAACTGGTCTATTGTTTAATTTGATAAAGTATCTTCAACCTAATATTTTTTATGTCGAGGTTTCAAACACCCATCTCCAGGATAAAAAATGTACAAAGATTAACTTAAACAATGGAGAGGCAAGCTAAATAAGTTATCTATTGTTTTATCAACAGGTGACCATATGTAAATTCGTCTGTGTATCGGAAAAAAACCTCCATTAACCCACACCAGAGTCAAACACACGATTTTTTTATCCCTACGATTGGATTGAACAAGGAAGTTCCACGGATCGGCTCACTATGCCTGGAGTGGGCCAAGGAGATCAACGGACCATTCTTTGACTTGCATTGAGCTCGGATGGGTTATCCTTAAATTAAAGGTCCAGGACATGACGTTCATTAAAAAAGCTTCTCGTAGATAAGGCAAGCTCAGAAAACGTCTTCGTCAAATGTGATAAGGGCCAAGGACTGGGGCTGACTCTTACTGGGCTGCACCGGACGGCCCGTGGTCCAGAACTCGGATGGTATCGGATGGCACCGGTGTGCACCGGTGCACCCATGTTGCAGAACTGTCATTTCCCTACTACTTACCCATCATATTATAGGTCATAAATAACAAAGAAAACATATTTTCCAAAATAGTACGTTTTTGAAAATCCAACGAAATCGAGCGCAGTTACGGCAAGTCAAAGTGATCCAGATTTCTATAAATTTCCGCGCGTTTGCCCCAATTCAAAATGGCGGACGAAAGCGTGAAGTAGTATTTCAAAGCCGAGAATGAATATTCCACCTGGGCGGACAATTCCACTTGGACGCGGACAATTCCACTTGGACGCGGACAATTCCACTTGGACGCGGACAATTCCACCTAGCGGACAATTCCACCTCGGCGGACAATTCCACCTGGGCGGACAATTCCACTTGGAAGAGGACAATTCCACCTGGGCGGACAATTCCACTTGGAAGAGGACAATTCCACCTAGCGGACAATTCCACCTCGGCGGACAATTTCACCTGGATGAGGACAATTCCACCTCGGCGGACAATTCCACCTGGGCGGACAATTCCACTGGGAAGAGGACAATTCGACCTCGGCGGACAATTCCACCTGGGCGGACAATTTCCACTTGGACGCGGACAATTCCACCTAGCGGACAATTCCACTTGGTAGAGGACAATTCCACCTCGGCGGACAATTCCACCTCGGCGGACAATTCCACCTAGCGGACAATTCCACCTCGGCGGACAATTCCACCTGGGCGGACAATTCCACTTGGGAGGACAATTCCACCTGGGCGGACAATTCCACTTGGAAGAGGACAATTCCACCTAGCGGACAATTCCACCTCGGCGGACAATTTCACCTGGATGAGGACAATTCCACCTCGGCGGACAATTCCACCTGGGCGGACAATTCCACTGGGAAGAGGACAATTCGACCTCGGCGGACAATTCCACCTGGGCGGACAATTTCCACTTGGACGCGGACAATTCCACCTAGCGGACAATTCCACTTGGTAGAGGACAATTCCACCTCGGCGGACAATTCCACCTCGGCGGACAATTCCACTTGGAAGAGGACAATTCCACCTCGGCGGACAATTCCACCTCGGCGGACAATTCCACTTGGAAGAGGACAATTCCACCTGGGCGGACAATTCCACTTGGAAGAGGACAATTCCACCTAGCGGACAATTCCACCTCGGCGGACAATTTCACCTGGATGAGGACAATTCCACCTCGGCGGACAATTCCACCTGGGCGGACAATTCCACTGGGAAGAGGACAATTCGACCTCGGCGGACAATTCCACCTGGGCGGACAATTTCCACTTGGACGCGGACAATTCCACCTAGCGAACAATTCCACTTGGTAGAGGACAATTCCACCTCGGCGGACAATTCCACCTCGGCGGACAATTCCACTTGGAAGAGGACAATTCCACCTCGGCGGACAATTCCACCTCGGCGGACAATTCCACCTCGGCGGACAATTCCACTTGGAAGAGGACAATTCCACTTGGGCGGACAATTCCACCACCTGGGCGGACAATTCCACTTGGGCGGCCAATTCCACCTAGTGGACAATTCCACCTCGGCGGACAATTCCACTTGGAAGAGGACAATTCCACTTGGGCGGACAATTCCACCTGGGCGGACAATTCCACTTGGGCGGCCAATTCCACCTAGTGGACAATTCCACCTCGGCGGACAATTCCACTTGGAAGAGGACAATTCCACTTGGGCGGACAATTCCACCTGGGCGGACAATTCCACCTGGGCGGACAATTCCACTTGGGCGGCCAATTCCACCTAGTGGACAATTCCACCTGGACGGACAATTCCACCTAGCGGACAATTCCACCTAGCGGACAATTCTACCTAGCGGACAATTCCACCTAGCGGACAATTCCACCTAGTGGACAATTCCACCTCGGCGGACAATTCCACTTGGAAGAGGACAATTCCACTTGGGCGGCCAATTCCACCTAGCGGACAATTCCACCTAGTGGACAATTCCACCTCGGCGGACAATTCCACTTGGAAGAGGACAATTCCACCTGGACGGACAATTCCACCTAGCGGACAATTCCACCTAGCGGACAATTCCACCTAGCGGACAATTCCACCTAGTGGACAATTCCACCTGGACACAGACAATTCCACCTCGGTGGACAATTCCACCTAGCGGACAATTCCACTTGGACGCGGACAATTCCACCTCGGCGGACCTCGGCGGACAATTCCACTTGGACGCGGACAATTCGATCCATTTGGGCGGGCAATTCCACTTAGACGCGGACAATTCCACCTAGCGGATAATTCCACCTGAACACAGACAATTCCACCTGGGCGGACAATTCCACCCAGCGGACAATTCCACCTTCCAATTCCACCAGTTTACCTCTACTCGGGGTCTATGAGCTGATAGAGACCACTAGTAGCGAACCAATCAGATTGCAGGATTTGCAATAGACCACTGGATGGTTTATGCTAATAACCTTTAGTATAATTTTAGACAGTGAATATAGAGTTTCGTGCGCTCTGATTGGTCGAGCGACCAGTGATTATGAGACGATAATCACTTCGCCTTCGGCGAATAATTGTTAAACAACCTTCAACAAAATTGATAACTCATCCTTTCAAATACCCTCTATAACCTTATCCCACTAACTCTACTTAACCCTAAGACCTAATTACACTAACCCCTTGAACCGAACCCTGAAAATCGTCTGAGTCGTTAGGAAGTCTGAGGATTCTGAATGTCGCGAAATAGCCATTATCTTGCGAGGCCCCACACGGGATACAGAGGAATTGACGAAGAAATACTAACGGCGCGCAAAACGGTATCGCTTCTCGGCCTTTTGGCTAAGATCAAGTGTAGTATCTGTTCTTATCAGCTTAATATCTGATACGCTGCTCATTGAGTAGCTCATATATTAAACTGATTTTTGGAACTGGGCTGTGGAAAAGAGGCTTGCCTCGTCCCAGCCACGGGTTGTTTCGGTATTGCACTACCTCCGAGCACGGCCCACTTCCTTCGGGAAGATAACCTTTCAATAAAAAAGTAATAATAAAACACAAAATAAGAATAATACTAAAAAGCAAGGGCTGCAGAAAGTACCTGACGCGGGAGGCGACTGTGATCAAGAAGGCAGTCCTCTCAGGGTGAGGCCCTTCCATTGCACTTCGATTGGGTTGACCCCTGCGACTACAAATGTGGGTAACTCGAGCGTATAATTACTCGTGCCCCGGCCGAAGGCTGAGGCACGAGTCTTAAATCACAGATCGTCTTTTTTTGTTTTGTTAGTCCGGTTATGAAATGGAAGGTGGAGACATGAAGTGTCATCACAAGAGAAACCAATCAGGAGGCACCGGAGGTCAAGCAGGGGCAAGTTCAGTTGTCACTTGTCAGAATCTATCACGAAAATATATCTAGTTCTGAATGGCTTGAGTTTCCTTGCAAGGACTGTCCTTTTTCCAAAAATACCTTTATAAAGTGGCTCAACTAGGAGACAAGAAGTCTGACAGCCAAACACTGAGTTGATAACTATAACCGTTCTCAGATCTAAACATAGAGAAATGTTTAAGCAGTGAATACACCTATCACTCAACAAGTAACCAAACACTGATTTGATCCGACAATAATCGTTATCTCAGATCTAAATATTAGCAGTGAATACACCTTTGATGACTAAGCACAATCTGCAATTAAGTGGGTCTGGGAACGAGATCACTAAAAGCTGATCTATGAGGTTTTATCGACGGTCGACCTCTTTCTTCACAAACTTTGTTAGGGTCGTCTTGTGATCGTCAGAAAAAACGATTTGAAGGAAGTATGTCTAATACGCTTTATATCTCACATACAAATGCACACGCTGTTAGCGGTATATACAGTATACTTCTTTCATGCTACAATCCGTCTCCGAACCTTGGCGACACAACAATTTTGAATAAAAAAGTCTACAGCACCAGGTATTCCCAGGCGGTCACCCATCCAAGTACTAACCTAGCCCTACCGGGCTTGACTGCGGTGATCGGACGAGAACCGGTTTTGTACGTTTTTACACAGGGATCCCAACATTATACATTTCTATGCACAGGGAACCCAATATAATACGTATCGCGCGCGTGCTCTACCACAGGAAACCCATAAAAAAAAGACGCGCGCATGCAAATATATATTTTTAATAATTATAAAAGCCTCAGAAACAATGGTTGGGCTGCCTGTGCCTCAACCCCCTCCTCCAGAGCCGGCCACGCCATCCTCGGGAACCCAGGGGTATATTCTGTCGCTCGTTACTCGTTCCCAGAGAAATACCCCTGGGAACGAAGTCTGTTGGAGCTTGTTCCGGAAGTCAAAATTCAAAATGGCGGCTGTCCTATTCAAACCAGAAATACTTGATACTGATTGGTCGACCATATTAGGTCGACCAATCAGAAACGAGAGTAATTTTGACTAACGGAACAAGTTCCAACAGACTTCGTTCCCAGAGGTATTTCTCTGGGAGCGAGTAACGAGCGACAGAATATACCCCTGGGTTCCCGAGGATGCGGCCACGCAGGCTAGCCCACAAACCCGTTTGTGGGCCGAGAGCTTTACGTGACGGAACTAAAGGAGATTACACGAATCCGAACCAAAGTTTGTCTGAGTCATGCAGGGGGTCTGAATAAATTAAATCTATTTTTAGTATTACCGCGCTTCGCTATTAGGTTACGTTCATAATCTATCCGATACTTGACCCTGTTTTTTTTATCATACGTCCAATGCACGTTATGACAATGACAATGACAATGACAGGCTTCAATAGCACTACTTTCAGTAAATCATGCTTCTTCGATACAATATCATTTCTCTTCTGTATATTTTAATAAAAACACAACTGCTTCTCTCTCGATACAGCACGAGCTTCTACACAGCACTTCTAGTCGGTAGTCGTGGAACGATGAGTTAGCACTTCTATTAACGATGACCCAGCACTTCTAATTTTCGAACCTAGGAGTAATCTGGCGCCAGTTTTAAATCTTGAAACTCTATGCGATCAAATACTTCGCATTTTATGTTCCGATACGATCTAATCGACCATGTTTTCAGCCAATCGAAACCCTGAAACATACATTCCTGGCATTTTGTGTACAACGGAAAAAAATAATAAGAAAGCGTAATTTATAACTCGGCCACTTCCTCCGGAAGTGCCCGAGTAATTAGCATGCTTCATCACATGCCCAGATCATGCTCGTTGTTCTTGTACTTGGTACAAGTCGTATGGTTCACATTACTGCTGTGTATTGAGCTGTGTGTGATTAGTGCTTCGCCACGTCCTGAATTTAGTCCCCCCTCCCTTCCCTTTAGTTCATTTAAATCTTAGTTTTATTCTCCACTGATTTAATTCTCCACTGATTTCTCAGTGTGACGGGTGCTCAGTGGGTTGAGACAGGGTTGCTATGGTTACCACATTTGTACCCAGGGACCTCCCACTGATCAAGCACCTACACATGTAGTACTGTATTAGTAAGCCAAAATTCATCTTGGCGATGAGTTTAATCATAACTATATGGATGTTCACAAACCTGTTTGAACTTTTTCTTGCGTTCCTTTTCAGTTATGGCTTCATCCATAATGATCTGGTTAAGAAGGTCCTTGAGAGCACTTTGCGAGCTTCGCATGCCTTCCTCTTCAAATTCCTTTGTTGTGACACGTTCACAGAACGTTGTGTTCTTTGACAGGGATTTGGAAGGCTAGACAAAACATTATCACACATAGCACACAGACATTTTTGTAATGAACAAAATTGAAAACTTGCCTTAAAATCATACTTGTATTTTATAAAGTACTTTATTGAGTTACAGAAGCACTTGGTAATTGAAAGATTAAGAAGACTCGAGAAGTGCCAGAAGCATGGCTATGCCTTGTGCTTCTCCTAACACTTCTCTCGTCTTCTTCCATATTCCTGCATGCTTTTATAACTCGATAATAATATTAATAATTATTATTTATTTAGAGCATGCTGCCTCGTTTTCTATTTCTTCACAGAAATGCTTTCAGCTTTAGTTGGCCTAAAAAATTGGACTTAACTTATCCACCATAAAAACCCTAAACCTATACATAATAAATCTTGTTTTTACCGTTTTTCCTCTGCAGTTTTGAAGGAATAACATACGTTGCTCCACCTGAAATTGTAGCCCATCTGGTTTCTGACATGAAAACAATTAAGAATCAAAATTGATCAAAAACTTATCTTGAATTCTTAAAAACACATAAAACTTACATCTCGATGCTTTTAACATTTTAAAATATAAAGAAAACTCTTATTTCAAGATCCAGTAGTCTTGTAATGAAAAGTAGTTATTGTTGTCGAATAGAACACATTTCAGAGATATACAATACCACATGCAAATAGTATGTTTTTACCATGAAGCAGACTGGAAAGTTTTCCATCATAAAAAATAGCAACCTTATGACATCCATATCACCATTCTTTCCAAAAGTACATCTGCTGAATGTCTTGATAAGCTGAAACAAATCACAGACTTTAGTGTATATGTAATTAATAATAATATTATATGTCATGTCCTACCCCTGGTCCTACCCTCATCTATCTCCATGTATGGGATCCCTGTGCTAAATAAAGGAGACAAGGATGGTTTAGTCGGTTAGTGCGCGGCCTTCTAAGTGAAAGGCGCCTGGTTCGATTCTTCATGACCTCACATCCTTGTTTCGACTTCTTTCTAATCCGTGTAGCTCAGTGCAGCTTTAAATACCCATAAAACGGAGCACTGATAGAAAGAGGGGAGTAAAGTACTGTATTGTATTTGTAAGTGCGCACAGTCGGCCTTAGGTTTTTCAGTTGAATTACTGTTACGAGTTACCAACGTTAAATAAGGTTGCTTTACTTTACTTTAACTGCTAAAGTCAGATGTTTAGTCAAAATCAGACGGTATTATTATAATAATAATAATTTACTATATTGTCTGACATCAGCAAGTGGCATTATGTTTCATGCAACTCTCTCCTGGTTTACTGACTGTACATTTGAAGGGCTCCCTGCAAGAACAGTGTAAGTGATCTCTGATCTAAATCTAAATTCTCCTCGAGATTCTTTGAACTTCAGAGGAGAATTTGGGTTTTGATCACAAGTCACTTACTCCATTCTTGCAGGGAACCCTTCATTTGTAACATTCACTGTCAACAACATTCTTATAACTGTACAGGGTTGTCACTAGGATTAGAGTAGCAGGCTCTAGCTCAAAAGTAGGCAGCTCTTACTAGCATCAAAAAGGCATGATGTGGTTTAGTCTTGGGACTAGCAGCTTGTTTGGAGAACGCTATCTGTCATGCACTATTAATACATGTAACTATTCCATAATCAGGGTTATCAAGAGAAGCACTGACTGAAGCATTTCACTGTTCATTCCAATCAGTGCAGCTATTCCAAATGATGATAATAATAATTATAATAATAATAATAATAATAGTCTTTATTTCATCAATAAAGTATGGTATGTAAAAAGTGCATCATACATATGTTCCTTGCCATTTTGAAGGTAATTGGGCCTACTCTAGACTGTGAACAGTCCCCCTTTCACTCCAGACTCAGTTGAACGAGAGAGAAAGAAATCCCAGACGCGTGAGGATTGGAGAGAGTATCCAATCCTCGTGCGTCCAGGATTTCTTTTTCTCTCGTTCAACTGAGTCTAGAGGGAAAAGGGGGACTGTTCACAGTCTAGGCCTACTGATATTTAACTAGAGCCTGCTACTAAAACACCCTGTGACAATACTTTCATACTAAAAGTTTCCTACCAGTTCTTTGGTGGGTAATGTGTCACTCAGATTCAAGTTTTTATTCTGTGAAAGTCGCACCATTAGCTTGGTGAGTACTTGGAGGTTTCTTCTCTTGTGTGGTTGGAGTAACATGCAACAATACTGTACAGACCTCATTGCTGTTGCCTTGCACTTCACAATGGTTCCTACATGATGACACAAGATTCGTGGTTATACAGTAGAACCCCGCTAACTCGAACCCTCAAGGGAAACGGAAAACGGTTCAAGTTAGCGGTAGTTTGAGTTAACAGGGTAAATTTGACCATGATTTGAGCAAAGGGAAAATAAAATTACATGTAGTTTGAGTTAGCAGGGGGTTCGAGCTAACCGAGTTCGTAGCATGGTTCTACTGTAATGTATTATATATAGCTAATTGCATAATCGTTGTCGGGTTGAAAATCATAAATCATAGAAGCTGAGACCACAAGGATGGATGGGAAATCAGTTCATGACCCGCATTGCATACAGATATATTCAATGTTCTCATAGTTTTGAAGGTATATGAGCTATTTAACTAAGATCCTACAAGTCCGGATAAAAAGGTCGATCATTTGACGGTGTTATTTGAGAGTTTTAATTTCCCAGAATTCCTTTTGGTCATAGCTTTCATGATTTTCAACCCGACAACGATTATGCAATTAGCTATATATAGAATTATGTAAGTTATAAATCAAGGGATCTGTGCTAGAACAGTGCAAGTGACTTTCAATCAAAATCCATATTCTCCTTTTGGATTTTGAGAGCCTGCAGAAGAATGTAGATTTTTATCAGAGATCACGTACATTGTTCTTGATGGATTTCTTACCTGCAGTCATTTTAAAGAGAGGAAGAACATTAGAACCAACTAGAGGCTCACTAAGACTATTAAAATACTCAGCAATGGCTCTGAATACATCTCTTTCAAAGCCAGGATACTTAGGGAAAGAGCTGCTTACATCTCTGTTGTCCAAAGGCCCTGTTGGTATGATATTTCAAATACATGATGATAATTATTATGATAATGATTATGATGATTATGAGAAGAAGGGTGATGATGATGATGATGACAATCGCTGGTTAGTGGTGAAAATACAGATGATGATGGCACTGGTCATCAATGATGATGATGATGATTATAGCATGCTTGTCTATTAACAGATTCCTGGATGCTCAAAATTGTGACGATGCCATAAAGTTCCGAAAGTAGCAAGGTCGTTACTTTTGGATTTAGCAACCTTAGGTAACTGTTACTTTCGGAGGGAACCTTGCTACTTTCAGGTGGTCGCTACTTTTGCGGTGCTAAAATCATTAACTTTTAGGAGCCATACCATGTATTATGACTATTGCTTTTGTAACATTTCCTTGTGTAGCAATAAATGTTCTGGCTCTTTACAAATGTACGTGCTATTTGATAGTGTTGTTCGTTATCTAATCTAATCATTGCTCGAGAGGGGGAAATGCTACTTTTGGGGGATCATTATTTTCGGGATTTGTTGGCAAGCATCAATTTTCACTGCTACTTTCGGGGGGTCGCTACTTTTGGAAACTTTACGGTACATCAACATTATTTTATTCTACATTTTGACTTACAATGAACCAAGCACTTCATTGCAGATAACAACCATGGCGGTACAATCTCACTCGCTGTAAAATAATAAAACAAGAATACTGGTAAACAAGAATGTAATCGTTTGTTGTACATCAAATCAAAGTTGTACCTTTGCAAATACCATGTTTTTCCATGTTTTCTCTGACACATTTAATGTCATAATCATCACCTTTGTAATGATCTGGTGAGCATTCCACTGACAATAGTGCTGATAATCTGAGTAAGACAATACAATGTAAGTAGATGATGGGAACTGCAATGATGGCAGAGGTGGATTTAGGGTGGGGCGAGAGGCGCACGCCCCCCTTTTGGAAATTATAATAATCAAATTAGCCATTACCAAAACAAGCAGGGGACTGGTACTAAGTCCGTAAAACTAATTCAATTTGATACCAGTAAAATTAGGCATCATTTTCTGAGAGAGCAGATCAAACTTAGCTAGTCTGGAAAGTTTGGTGAACTTCGGCTTAATATTGATGATGCTAGAGGGCATCAAAGATGACAATTTTCCCATACAAACTCTGTAAATTTTTGACGCTGTCCATCCAAACCATACATGTACATTCACTGTAAAATTTTGGCTGGACAACACAATTTCAAAAGTTTATAATTCCGACAGAATTGGCCCAAATGACATCAAACTTTGCACAGATACTAATTTCAACATACCCTTTCATGTCATGAACTTAATTTTGTAATTACATTAATTTTAATAAACTCATTCCCAGTCCCCTGCTCGATTTGATAGTGGCTAATACATGTACCTTTTTGCCAAAAGGTTTTTACATAAAATTTGGCTGAAACCAATGTCCAACCTGAATGCACCCCCCTCCCCCCCTGGATCCAACCCTGGATGGTGATGATAATGGCTGATTTGCAGATTCAATGATTGTACTTACCGTGCAATTGCAATATTCCACCATATCTCAGTAATCTCTTTCTCAGTCAAGCTGTGGCGATTGACTTGAAATCCCAATGCTGCAGGATTCATTATGACATCACTTTCAATATACTTTCCATTCAATTTCCCTTTCATTCCTCCACTTTTAAAAGCTCTTGAATCACTCTTAATTGAACCCATGACATTGATTTGGTTGGCGAGAGAGCCTAATGGGTTACGAATGGGTGCATTGGAGTAAGATGTCCTTCTGATACTAAAACGGCTCGACCTTCGCAAAATCTTGGCTGGAGTATGAGACAAACTTGAGGTAGACTCACAGCTGTAACGCCGTTTAGCAAGAAGAGGCTTTTCTCTGGAAGTGTTCTTCGTTGGAGAATTCTCTCTCTTATCTGCAAGTGCATGGCAACAGTACACAAAGTAGTAAAGGTGACTGTTATCCTCGAATACACCGTTATACTGTTTGCCCCTCGCGTCTTCGATGATGTTATGAGAGAGAAATTTTTGGCATAGTTGTAGAGCTTGTTGTCTGTTTACTGATGGACCAAAGTTTGGGTTTGTTTGAAGGTATTTGTGCAGCCAGTCAACTGCTTCAGAAGCAACAAACACATCATCGTAATGTTTCATTCGCCATCTTCTTCGTTTTACTTGAAGATTGAGTTTCATTTGAGAGACCATGTCGTTCCACTGTTAACAAAGAAAAAACGAAGATTATCAGTGAAACCATAGCTTTTAACTTTAAAACACTTTAATCATGATAACTGCCATTTAGTTAAGGCTAACCCTGCAGTAGGGGCAGCGGCCCCAAGATTACATAACAATGGTACAAAAATAGATAAACACATAATCTAAATTATAAGTAAATAGTAAATAAGTAGTTACCAATAAAGAAGCATAAACATAAATGTTGAATTATTACACTGCAATCACAAACATTGCTGAGTCTTTGAAGGTCTTACTCTTAGTGTCACCTGAAGCTACAATAATGTAAGTTTATAACAGCACACTGTATGGTGCGGACAAAGAAAGAGTGTCTATTCTAAGCATAGCAATACAGTACGTAGTTATATGTAGCTGTTATATATCAAACTTGGGGCTTTCTCAGTATATCACCGTCCTGAATTCCTGAAAATTTGAATAACAATAGTTCATATTGTTGTTGCCTCGTTCTACAAAGAGTTCTTGATTTGAATAACAAAGGTTTTTCAGGATAGTGATATGTAATGGTAATAGAACTGAGTGGAGTGCAATTTGGTCTGAAATCATACGAGTGATTACAAAATGCACGACCGCGTAGCGGGAGTGCAATTTGTTATCACGAGTATGATTTCAGACCAAAATTGCACGACACGAAGTTCAATTACCTATTAATCATATTCATTTTGAAAAATCTTTTTAGGTGGTAAGTTGCAAATAAGAATAATTTTGATGCAAAATACAACTTTTTACGTTCCGATATTTAAAATGCGTTTTTCGTAGGTCGTCGTCGTAAAAGAATGACGAAAGTATGCGACGTATTTAATCGTATCGAGTTTCAAGATTACTCAGCAGATTCAAGTAGATTTGAATCTTAGTTTTGAAAGCAGCTAATCTTCAAGCTACAACTAGTTTTCATGACTAGAAGTGGTAGAAGGACTAAAGCTCGCTTAAAATTATTTAACAAAAACAAACGTTGGGCGTTACTTTGACCTTATGAAGAACGTCGTTTGAAACTGTCACTGATTGTCATGAAGAGAAATTATTGTCAGTATGTTCTGTGCGAAAATAAAAAAACAAGGAAAAGGAATAAAAAACTTCAAAACTTGGTGCAAAATCCGTGTTCTTTTCATTACAGTGATCCAAAATAGTACGCGATCTAATTTTAGAACCGCCACGTTAAGCGCTATTTAAAACAGATTTAATCGCAAAAATACCGATTTTTAGCCAATCAGATTGCAGGATTTACTAGTGATTTCAAAATGAATATGATTAACTGAGAAAGAGCCTCAAACTTCAAGTTATATATTTCTTTAATCAATAACAATTGCCTAATAGCAAGCTACACTTGTAATCCAGGCAATGATGGTCAGCATAGGTTCTATTAGTAAGCTTATTGAGCTTAAAATAAAAAAAATAAAAAAAATTGTTTATTGGAAACAGAATTAATGATTATGGTGTTTAACACTATAATTAACAAAGAGCAAACTTCAAGTTATATATTTCTTTAATCAATAACAATTGCAAGCTTGCGAGCGTTCACTGGTTTCAAGTATTCGTCACTGAATGACTTCTAGAATCTAGTATTTCTAGAATCTAGTATGACACTGCTTGTCAAATAGGCTTAATTCTGTGTTTATAATTATGACAAATAGTCGTAAACTTTAAGCTTATGACCGATAATCGATATGGGCGAGTTTTACTCGATGTTCACTTACCAGTCTGGTGGCTGTAAACGGCCCTTTTGGCAGCTCACTTAGGCTCTGATGGCTTAGCTCCATTTCTAAGGATCAACAATCAACTACTAATGCTTATTTGATGAAAAAAACTTGCAGAAACAAGCAATATTTGGTTGGTTTTCACGCTTCATGTTTGTTGCATTCTGGAACCATTTTGAAATGTGCAACAAACTTGTACGTGTGCTCTGATTGGCTGATAAAACAATAGGAAATTCATCCAGCTCGACACGCTAAGAACCCTGGGTAAACCCGATCAAATTTCGGCGGTCTTAGGGGGGAGGGGGGCGAGACTAGTATTTAGCGCTAATATACTCTAATTCCATTGTGTTCTTTTGTTGTCACTTGACTATTACACTCTAAAAATTACACTTTGTTTCACAGGTTTCTGAGAATCACTCTAACACCAGGCACGCGTATATGTGTAGAGGAGACTTCTATTTTACAGTGCAGATACATACAGCTTATTTGATGGCTTGACAGATAATACGCGCGGATATTTTACGAGTTGCGTAGTATTTTTCTGAGCCCGTAGGGCGAGGAAAAATACAAGCAAGGAGCAAAATGTCGGGATTTGAACCGGCTGTAAAGCAGGCTAACAGTAAGTGCTGTCACGAATAATCAAGTACACGGGTCACGCGAAATCTTTGGGTCACGGATCACGAAGAATAATTTAGTATTATGATAAAAATTCACGATTCTCAAAAAATACAATCAGCTATAAAATTACTGGCATTACGAGAATACCCCTGTACGACCCTCCATAAGTACAGGAAAATAGAAAAGGAATTAGTTAGAGATGGTCAGGACTGTGGACAGTGGACTTGTATTCAGGACCTGAAGTGAAAGAAAGAATAACGAAAATTGCTTTCATCCAGAATAACCTTTATTCCAGAGCAACTGTAGAATAAATACCCTCTTACTATATCCGAAAATAATGAAATATTGAACACGCAATATATATTCTTCTTCGGCCCCAAAACCATATACTGTTCAGTCCTCACTTTCAAGTCTTTTCTCAAGACACACTAGTTGAAGGTCTTCCATGAACATGGCTAGATATGGTTCTCTGTGTATTATCTCAAAGCCAAACTTCTTATAAAGAGCTAAAGCGGCATACTGACTACTACATGTTTCAAGGACAACTTTGTTGTACTTTTGTGCTTTGCAAAACTGTTCAATGTTTTTCAAGAACCTTTTTGCTATTCCTCTGTTACGTAATGCTGAGGATACATGCATCCGCTGTAACTCCGCTACTCCTGGTTGATGATGTCCTTTCCTTGCGATACCAGCCATGCCTACGACCTGACCATCCAACTCAGCCACAAACATACGTGAATCATCTTGATAAAACCCGTCTATGTCGTGTAAATCAGCGTTGAAGACGTTCTTAGTAAATGCCTTCATTTCTAAATACACACGAATGTACACTAGTAACGCAGTTAGAATCCCACACACTATCAAAGAGACAAATAATTCTTGCAGTGACCATCTAACGGCTGCAACTGCTAGTAGTAGAACTCCTGTATAGCATAGGTATCTTGGTGCTACGATTCTTGTCATTTCCGGAATCAATTCTTTTACGCTTGAACGAAAGAGAGTACGACATTCAGCATAGTCCTTGTGTTGAAAGGGGCGAACAATAACTTCAAATTCTGCCATTACGTAGACTGAAACTCTTCGTGTATGATCTCGGAGCAAGAGTTGTCACAGTAAGAGAACTGGTTCAAATATGGTGCGTAAAGCCTAGCCTGCGTTACACAGCACCTTGTGGCTGCTGCCAACCCGATTATAATTGAACCGCTGTAACGCTAGTCTCTCAGTGTCGTCACGCAACGCTCTCTGAGAGAGCGTTGCGTGACGACACTGAATTAACACGGCTGCGAGGGAGACTACTGTATAAACGCAGGCTACGTCAGTAAAGCCTTGTCAAAACCGACATGGCAACAAGTGTAGCCTCCTAAAGCAGACGCGTGTGCAGCAGGCTTCCGCTTTACTCCGGTTTTAGGAGGCTAGCAACGAGTGGGGCCACTTCAACGCAAATTGAGAAAGTCATGTTCGACTACCATCCACTTTTATTTTGATGACTCAGTAGATCACTCAGTATGTTTTGGGTCAATCTGTATCACGTGGATATGCACCGACGCTTTATTTTCCAACTTCATCTTGACCCAGCTCCGACATTGAATTCAATCCAGGCAGTAGAACCAGGATTCAGTAGCAGAACAAACACCGCGTTGATACTGATAATAACAGAACGGAAAGGGCAAAGCAGCCCGCTGACTGGAGTGAAACAGAACGAAAGAGCTGATTTTAATAATAATAATAGTAATAATAATAATAATAATAATAATAATAATAATAATAATAAAGCAATGATAATAATAATAAAGAGCTAATAATAATAATAATAATAATAATAATAATAATAATAATAATAATATATATATATATATATATTTTTTTTTTAAATTTAATAATAATAATTTAATAATAATAATAATAACAATAACAACAACATTTATTTGACCATTGTTTAATACATTACTATGGCGCTATTTATAAGAGCCAAAATAAGAACAGAACCAAGAGATCATTATATCACCGAATTAATATCGATCCCTTGGCCAGTTTGGACACAATGGATTTGGACCTCGCTATTCCGAACCCCCGTTATATGATCATGGAAATGTATATCGATCCCTTGGCCAGTTTGGACACCGTTATATCATGGAACAGATGTATATCAATCCCTTGGCCAGTTTGGACACATTTTTCTTGTCCATTATTGAGTGATCGAGATAGCGGGGTTCCGCTGCACAATACAGTAGCATACACTAAATTGAAGAATCGTTGTCGGGTTCAAAATCATAGAACATTGAAGCTGAGACCGCTAGGATGTATGGGTAAGCGGTAAATCAGCCGGCTAAGTTTTATGTAGTCAGAGGAAAATGTTGGTGTTTATTGAAAGAAATGATCTCTCTAAGCAAATTTCTACACACAATCGAGAAAAAAATTACGAATAAGCGACGTTATTTGACTCATTTACCGTTTTCCCAGGTATCCCTTGCGGTCTTAGCTTCTATGTTCTATGATTTTGAACCCGACAACGATTCTACAATTTAGTGTATACATCATACAGTAGTAGAGTAGTATATAGCTAATTGCATAATCGTTGTCGGGTTGAAAATCATGAAAGCTATGGCCAAAAGGAATTCTGGGAAATTAAAACTCTCAAATAACACCGTCAAATCATCGACCTTTTTATCCAGACTTGTAGGATCTTAGTTAAATAGCTCATATACCTTCAAAACTACGAGAACATTGAATATATCTGCATGTAATGTGGCTCATGAACTGATTTCCCATCCATCCTTGCGGTCTCAGCTTCTATGATGATTTTTGATTTTAAACCCGACAATCATCATACAGTAGTATATATGCATCATACAGTAGTAGAGTAGTATATATGCATCATACAGTAGTAGAGTAGTATATATATGCATCATACAGTAGTAGAGTAGTATATATGCATCATACAGTAGTAGAGTAGTATATATGCATCATACAGTAGTAGAGTAGTATATATGCATCATACATCATACAGTAGTAGTATATATGCATCATACAGTAGTAGAGTAGTATATATGCATCATACAGTAGTAGAGTAGTATATATGCATCATACAGTAGTAGAGTAGTATATATGCATCATACAGTAGTAGAGTAGTATATATGCATCATACAGTAGTAGAGTAGTATATATGCATCATACAGTAATAGAGTAGTATATATGCATCATATTTCAAGCGCTACCCAGCATTCAATTGGTGATGGTATTTTCCTGCACACAAGTTTCACATAAGCATTTTGAAAATATTTTCCCCCAAGATCCTTTTCGACCTTATACGACGCCAGATCCACTTGATCTTTGGTCAGCAGATTAGCCCATTGCGAATAAATCTGCGCAAACGCTTGCAAAGCATCCTGGGATGACGTCACTTTCTTTTTGTTGGCGATGATAGCAATGGATCCTGTGTAGGATTTGAGAGTTTCTTCCACAAAACCTTTTGATAAGAGAGGATTAGATCGCGTGTAGCGAATTTTATATATCAAGCTTGAGGTGAGGGAGGGAGGGGATAGTGAGTAGTATTTGTACTCGGTTACTGCATGGACAGATCGTAGTGCACTGGAGAGTCCTGGTGTGAAAAAGAAACAAAAAAAGAATGTTATTCGTGTCAATCAAACAGAATGAATAATATTTTCATTCAGTACCTCGTGCATATATTTCCAGTTTTATTGGGTAATGGTCGCTGACCAGTAGAGCCTGCGGGAATAAACAAACATTTAATTAATGAGGGTTTATCATGTAATTTCAAAACTCATAGGACAAAAAAATGATTATCATAGCTGGAAAGAGCTCGTTGAAATGAGTAAAAATGTGAAGTTTCGAAAAGATTGCTTCACAAATTGCGAAGATATGAATTTTCGAAAATTGAAATTTTATATGAAAACCTTTGGAAATTTACGCTGGTAGGCAACTCTTGCTTCCAACAAAGGTTTTCATACAAAATTTCGATTTTTGAAAATTCAGATATCTTCGCAATTTGTGAAGCGATCTTTTCCAAACTTCACATTTTTACTAATTTCAACGAGCTCTTTCCAGCTTAGCCTGCGTCACATCCGAAAAAAGTCCGGATGTGACGCAGGCTATTTCCAGCTATGATAATCAATTTTTTGTCCTATGAGTTTTGAAATTACATGATAAACTCTCATTGTATCTGTAAAGTACCAAATACTTAAACCCGCTAATCAAACTTTACACCAGAGTACGTCGATTTGTGTTCAATCAAGAATTGAAAGATGAACGATTTCGGAATAAACTAGTTTCAGTACATTTGCGCGCGCGCGTTTTTGCGTCATGATTTACTGCGCATTTCTACTGCGCATGACGTAGTTATGAAGCATTATTACGTCACACCAATTTGTCGTTCTAATTTTTCTATTCAATATGGATATAACATGTCTGAATATTTGTGTTTTTTTCTACGAATAGCATGATATTTTATCGAAGCGATCGTACTTAGCATTGTAGTACTACTATTAACACAGCTTACACTTGATCACATCATTTGTATCAAGACTATATCTCGACAGTCAACATCAGTACATCAGCGAAGAGAATTTACATCAGAGATTCAGCGAGTTGTACACGAAACCGCAAGTGGGACAGCATGAGCTGCTTAGAGGGAACGACTATAACGAGATGAAGGTGTGCAGCTTAGAAACCAAGCAACGACCACACGTTGTTAATGAGTGGAATACGAGGAATCGTGGAACAGAGGAGACAGGATTGGAACATATCTACAAAGTACGTAGCGCTCCTTCCTTGGAAAGGCTACTCAGTACCTTCAACGTGTTGCGGCAAGAAGAAGGAAAAGAGAAGGACGTAGTCTCTGCGCATTACCTCACATTAATACTGAACAACATCCCACAAGTGCACGAAGAAGCCTTCATGTTGGTACGCAAGAACATCTCACAGATGTACACCAACGCGTGCCTTAAATTAGACGCGAAGATTTCGCGGATACATCCACGTGCATGCCTTTCCTTAGAGAAGAACATATCTCAGTTGCGCACAGATTCGCAGTTCTCATCAGAAAACGTGGCACTGATACAAGCAAGTGCGCGCATTTCACTGCAGAACAAGATCGCTCAGTTGCATCAACGTTCACTACTGAAATTGGAAAAGAGCTTTATGCGTATGTATAAAGTAGCGAGTCAGTTATTGGGGAAGTCCTTCGCACAAATCAATACACGGTTCTGTATTGATGGGACTGACAAAAGACCCTTTCAAATCGTGAGCACAGACAATAATAATTATGGACAAGAAACGGTAATGCCACGACCAATTCACGTTAAAATCGATCGAGCCACTATGTCTAAGATGTTGCGTTCCTTCACATTTCCAAGAAACATGTTCAGTACTTGGAGGTGCGACAGTATTGTCATGCAAGGGCAGGACGACACAGCGAAGACACCATTGATACACGCGACAATCGAACAAGACGCTCTTATCAAGCTGTTACGATTGCTGCCATCTTCAATGGATATGTTCACTTGGGATTCTAAAAGCAATGCCTTCAAGCACGCAGTACAACTGGTGTCACGAGCCGTGAACACAGGCCAAGATACCGTCACGTTTGTGGAGTTATATTCATCTTCAAGAAACAAGTTGGTGTGGAAGTCTGACGAGGACAGAAAGCTTCAAGGACGAATGAAATCTGTACGTTCATCTCATGCTAAGATACAAGATGTCATTCTTCTACGTTCATTTCCAACTAGAAACGTGTTCAATCGCACGTCAGAGGACAAAAGCATCAGTTATGAAGAAGAAGCAGTTTTCAAGGCATTGACGACACAACCGGTGCTTGATCCGTCTCAAGAAACGGCGTCAGAATTGTTGTTTGAAGTATGTACTTGTAATTCGCAAGAAGAAAAAGAGAGTTCAGAGTTACAAGAATACGACGTGACTAGAAACAAAACGCGATTCAACAATAACACTAGTCAAGTAAGTAATCAAGTTGAGATGCTTTTCTTCTATTGATGTCCTTGTTATCAGCTTACTCTATGATTAATAGACTAAAGACCTTATCATTGTTGTATCCAGATAAAAGAGTCTGCAGTGGACGAGAAGATACACGCTCGCTCTACATGGACGTCACAGACCACAACTACATTTGATGACGATGAAAAACAAGTATTATGGACGAGAAGAGAGGTTTTATTCAGTGGCCTTGCTGTGTGTGAAAGTCTAACTGATGTACAGAGACAGACGAACGCAGAACATAGCATACTGGAAGAGAACAGTGATCAAACACTATCACGCTTTGCAGAACACAACATACTGGAAGAGAACAGTGGTCAAACGCTATCACGCTTTGCAGAACACAACGTACTGGAAGAGACCAGTGGTCAAACACTATCACGCTTTGCAGAACACAACGTACTGGAAGAGACCATGGCCAGTGGTCAAACACCATCACGCATTGCAAGATTTCGCAGTCGTCTAAGAAGACATTTTACTCGAAGACGAAACATTGTCTATCCTGAACGAGTCCTTGAATCATGAATGTGTGTCTGTATATTTGTAGTCAGTGTCCAATTAATAATTTATGCTAATGTAATTGCTAGCTCTGTATTAAATAGACATTACAACAAGGTATTCCATTACCTGGTCGGTTGTTAAATTGTACTCTGCGTCATACGTGAATCTGTCCGCGCTGCCTGGGACTACTGCGCTTTTCATTGACGAGCCCGCGATGACAAACCTGTGAAGACGTATAACCATTACCATAGCAACCTATAAAACCAATCAACACTAAACCTGCACCCCATATATAACACCGTAGAATCCCGGTTATAAGTCCCCCGGTTATAAGCCCCCCCCCCCCCCCCTCCCTCGATTATTATAAGCCCCCTTTCATTTCCTCCTCCCCATACGGGGTACCATATACAGGAAACAATAATCAGGCAATTAGGTGTACGTAGCAAACGAGACTGATGGAGTCCAGTAGTATACCTCATTGCTTGTAATTCCACTCATGCAGATTATACTTTTTTCTGAGCATAGTCACGTTTAAAAACTTTTACTGTTATTGTTGCATGAATACTGTATCACTAAAATGGTCACGATTATACACACTGGTTTTTAAATAGAACGGATTTCAGACGTTTTTTCCTTAAATGTACTCGTTACAGCATGATATACACATGTAACTGTAGTGCAAGATAACTTGCACTAAATTTGGTTTTACCTGTCGTACGCGCACACACTATCACCCACCGTACGCACACACACTATCCCCCACAGTAGTATCCATGCAGTGAGGTCTTACCTATCGTACGCGCACTCACTATCCCCCACAGTAGTATCCATGCAGTGAGGTCTTACCTATCGTACGCACACACACTATCCCCCACAGTAGTATCCATGCAGTGAGATCTTACCTATCGTACGCGCACACACTATCCCCCACAGTAGTATCCATGCAGTGAGATCTTACCTATCGTACGCGCACACACTATCCCCCACAGTAGTATCCATGCAGTGAGATCTTACCTATCGTACGCACACACACTATCCCCCACAGTAGTATCCATGCAGTGAGGTCTTACCTATCGTACGCGCACACACTATCCCCCACAGTAGTATCCATGCAGTGAGGTCTTACCTATCGTACGCGCACTCACTATCCCCCACAGTAGTATCCATGCAGTGAGGTCTTACCTGTCGTACGCACCTATCGTACACACATATCCCCCACAGTAGTATCCATGC